>JALPQI010013381.1:0-28820 GCA_025490895.1 Thaumatotibia leucotreta | reverse complement strand
AAATCAGCGAATTCAAATGTAAATCAAATGTAAATAAACCATTGAGTGAAATTTTTGCAATATCTGAATACTTCAATAGTTTAGGTGGTAAAATATGATGCTTGGTTTTAAACCAGGGATCGGAAAAAGGTTTTTACTCCATACAAAATAACGGTTCGAATTCCGTTCTTTTTCGTTCTTCGGTTTATATTTTTTTTGTTAATGGAGTAATTCAAAAATTTGATGTTAGTAGTTACATAAAGCCGTCAGCCTCTGTAGCCTAGTTGGTGGTGACCCTGCCTACGAAGCTGGAGGTTCCGGGTTCGAATCCCGGCGAGGGCATTCTTTGTGTATTTATTTATCACAAATGTTTGTTCCTTGGTCATGGCTGTGTATGTATCTAAGTATCTATACGTATCTATCTATTATATATATCGTCGCCTGGTACCCACAACACAAGCCTTAATTGAGCTTACCGTGGGACTAGGTTGATTTGTGTAAGATGTCCCAAGATATTTATTATTATTTATTATTATAAAATGTTAAATACTACATAAAGAGTGTAAAACATTTTAAGATATTGAGCTATTTCGAGGTTTTCCTAAAAACCGGTTCCGATTTTAAACAATACTAAATGAGATGGATTAAAATTAAAGCCAATTTTAATATAAGGTTCTGAAGGCAATTTCTAATGAAGTTGACTAGCGAAAACGCGCATACAAGTAATATAACCTAACTTTTAATTACGTATAAATACAAAAACTAAACAGGATTCTTGTGAGTTTATCCATATCGGTTTTCGGAACTGACCCATAGGCCAACAATTAACTTGAAAGTTTTTTTGTATATAAAGTATATTGTTTTACTACTAAATTATAAATATTAGATGTCATATACCAAAGAAAAACGACCAAGATTACCTATGTCCGAGGTGGGGATCGAACCCACGTACTCAGCTTTCGCGGCTGATGCCTGTACCCCTCGGCCACTCGGTCTTAGCAACCACCGGTCAAATTTCTCGGGTATATGCAATCCCTTACAAGGCAAGACGCCTTTGACCATTCTCTAAGAGCAAGCACTAACTACATGCCTGCACCTCCTATTTAGAATACTTTACAGTTTTCTAGAATAGCTAGAGAGAGATGGTGCTGCCATTTATTGAACATATTGTGAAAACACAAATCAAATTATTTATTAACTAAATATTTTGATTTGTACTTTTTAATTTTTCTCCAGTAGTCACACTACTTAATACTATATAAATTATAAATATTAGATGTCATATACCAAAGAAAAACGACCAAGATCACCTATGTCCGAGGTGGGGATCGAACCCACGTACTCAGCTTTCGCGGCTGATGCCTGTACCCCTCATGTAAATAGGAGGTGCAGGCATGTAGTTAGTGCTTGCTCTTAGAGAATGGTCAAAGGCGCCTAGCCTTGTAAGGGATTGCATATACCCGAGAAATTTGACCGGTGGTTGCTAAGACCGAGTGGCCGAGGGGTACAGGCATCAGCCGCGAAAGCTGAGGACGTGGGTTCGATCCCCACCTCGGACATAGGTGATCTTGGTCGTTTTTCTTTGGTATATGACATCTAATATTTATAATTTATATAGTATTAAGTAGTGTGACTACTGGAGAAAAATTAAAAAGTACAAATCAAAATATTTAGTTAATAAATAATTTGATTTGTGTTTTCACAATATGTTCAATAGATGGCAGCACCATCTCTCTCTAGCTATTCTAGAAAACTGTAAAGTATTCTAAATAGGAGGTGCAGGCATGTAGTTAGTGCTTGCTCTTAGAGAATGGTCAAAGGCGCCTAGCCTTGTAAGGGATTGCATATACCCGAGAAATTTGACCGGTGGTTGCTAAGACCGAGTGGCCGAGGGGTACAGGCATCAGCCGCGAAAGCTGAGTACGTGGGTTCGATCCCCACCTCGGACATAGGTGATCTTGGTCGTTTTTCTTTGGTATATGACATCTAATATTTATAATTTATATAGTATTAAGTAGTGTGACTACTGGAGAAAAATTAAAAAGTACAAATCAAAATATTTAGTTAATAAATAATTTGATTTGTGTTTTCACAATATGTTCAATAGATGGCAGCACCATCTCTCTCTAGCTATTCTAGAAAACTGTAAAGTATTCTAAATAGGAGGTGCAGGCATGTAGTTAGTGCTTGCTCTTAGAGAATGGTCAAAGGCGCCTAGCCTTGTAAGGGATTGCATATACCCGAGAAATTTGACCGGTGGTTGCTAAGACCGAGTGGCCGAGGGGTACAGGCATCAGCCGCGAAAGCTGAGTACGTGGGTTCGATCCCCACCTCGGACATAGGTGATCTTGGTCGTTTTTCTTTGGTATATGACATCTAATATTTATAATTTATATAGTATTAAGTAGTGTGACTACTGGAGAAAAAATAAAAAGTACAAATCAAAATATTTAGTTAATAAATAATTTGATTTGTGTTTTCACAATATGTTCAATAGATGGCAGCACCATCTCTCTCTAGCTATTCTAGAAAACTGTAAAGTATTCTAAATAGGAGGTGCAGGCATGTAGTTAGTGCTTGCTCTTAGAGAATGGTCAAAGGCGCCTAGCCTTGTAAGGGATTGCATATACCCGAGAAATTTGACCGGTGGTTGCTAAGACCGAGTGGCCGAGGGGTACAGGCATCAGCCGCGAAAGCTGAGTACGTGGGTTCGATCCCCACCTCGGACATAGGAGATCTTGGTCGTTTTTCTTTGGTATATGACATCTAATATTTATAATTTATATAGTATTAAGTAGTGTGACTACTGGAGAAAAATTAAAAAGTACAAATCAAAATATTTAGTTAATAAATAATTTGATTTGTGTTTTCACAATATGTTTTACTACTACTTCTACTGCTATAATATAGAATACACTTAAAAGCGGTCAACTGACCTGTTCTTTAGGCATTTGCATGAACACCCCCTGTGCACGCTTGTCACCACCGATAGCCCGCGGGCTCGGCCCTCTTTTCGCGATCCCCCTCCAATTTCACTTTTTCATTTCATTTTTCCTCGTAATACAATATTCATTGAAAGCGTCGCCAGATCCCAAACTCACGCATAGCTCGCGCAAACAGTGTCATCCTGACACATTTTGACAAATTGAAGTACTATGGAGCCTCGACCATTGTTTCATTCATTTTTATTCATATAACTCGATTTCACTGTTTGAACTACGTTCGTTAGTGAGGATGTTTGGTTTATGATTTATGTTCGTGATGTGGGACGCGTGGCGAATCGATAGCTGCGTGGGAGTGAATCTCGATAGGCAATGCTGTGGTGCTGCAGTGTCACAGACTAAGTACCAGAAGCCGCATTGTGATGCATTTACTAAGAGCGGGACACCACGTTAAGGTGCGAATGCCCCTTCTATTCCCCACTCTACGAAATAAACAAATTTCGGCGAATTACGTTTTGTGTAACGAAAGAATTTCGTAGAGTGGGGATACAATGAGCATTCGCTCGTTTGGTGTAAATCCATCTTTACCTATAGAAGACCTTTTTCTTGTTTAGCTATGTATCATATAGCCACGATTACCATTATATGTAAGGTCGAATAATAAGTATAATTACAACTTATTTAGATTTATTTGTGAGATCCAAGTTTTGGAGCAATAATATATTTTCCTTTTGATAAATCAATATTTTTACAAAGCCCTAATAGATAATTTCATTTTATCTAATAGGTAGTTGCATTGGCCTCAAACCTTATTACAAGAGTCTATTTTTTTTTGGTTCACTCTGAAAACTACAGACTTTCAATATGTTATACATAATAAGTTAATCATACATCGTGAATATGAACAATCTAAATAAATTAGTAGGTACGGAAGCACCCGTATGAAGAGTTCTAAAGTAGAGGCATCGTAAGAAGTCGTTTTTGACAGCTCACAATAGTGTTGTGAAACGCTCGATTTTACCGTCGTAAAATTTTCAGTCAAGTGCGAAAGGGCGTTAGATCTGGTACTTGCAATTAAAAAAAAATAATTAAAAAAGTGTTAGGTAATCCGAACTAAAAAAGTGTTTGGTAATCTTACTTAGAATCATTAGCAGGCAGCGAAACTTTGGTACCGGTGACGTCATAATGACGTAAAGTCGCATTTAGGTAGGATGTTTTATAGGACGGATAGGACGTGACCTATAGAGCAAATTCATAGCATCCACAGCCTCTGTTAGCGAGAGATAGTAACTATATCCAATCAGAAGCATAAACAGTGTCAAAATAGAAAATCAAGGTCAACAATTAATGGCAGTAGGTAATCGGTGTCCAAATGTAATGCCAGGTCAAATAGTATCGCAGTCTGATACACAATATACGTAAGTAGTTTCACTTGGTAGTAATGTCAATGCAGAACTGACAGTGGTTAACACCATAAGCTTGGACGCGAGTTTGCCAGCCTGCAGCGATCCACTCCCAACCCACGTTGGTAAACTTGCGTGCTAGCTCAGATCAAAGTGCAATGTAGGTATGCCAAATAGAGAAATGCCGTATATACAGTATATAAACTCACTAAAACCATTTATTAAAATCAGAGCACATCTAGGTGATAACGTAGTGGTACATAAATTATTATTCTACGAAAAATAAAATTATACGTGATTTTATAACAATTTTGACATTTATCTGGTGGTCAAGTTCAACACAGTCTGTAAAGCCGCGTATCCACCGGGCACACGGGCTCGCGAGGACCTGTCGAAACCATAACAAACTTTTAAAAAATATGTGCGTACCTACTATTATAGCAATTATTCGTACCTCCATAAAAAAAGGTTTACTTATTTATTTCGATTGACGTATCGGTAAATTGCAGCAACAGTAGTAACATCACTATTCCGTACAGGCAACAATGAAGTTTGACATTTGCTTCATTATACTAACTGTCAACATTTACAGAACTTCATGTGCAAACAAACGTCAAAAACGACTTCTTACGATGCCTCTACTTTAGTTGACTTACACTGCCCTACAAAAAATACCTATTTTTGTTTGGTGCAGCTAAATTTACAACTGTAGTAGATAAGGTAGATAGTATGAATCATATTTCTGCTAGCAGATGCTAACTGGCAGCTCTGGTTTACCTACAATTCTTATTTTAAATGCTGTGATTTTACGGTTTTGAATACTGTGGAGAGACTTCAAATGCGAGAACAAATTCACAAGATGAGCTTAATAATCTTGTCAGAGCCTTAGGTCTTTAAAAAAAATGTGCCGAATAGATTAAAAGATTCAAAAAAATACGTTCCTGGTCTAGGAATTACTTTAAACTGCACGCACATTGCAAAAAAAGCGTGTATTTTATTTCTTTTGATGTAAATTTGGTATATAGCCATGATGTGAACGTATTGGAGACTTTCATGGGCCTGAAAACCTATTGTGCAAGTGATTAGCGACTTTCCATCGACAGCAGTAAAAGAAGTGTGAAAGCAGTTCTTGTAGGCAATGACAGTTAATATGTTATTCCATCTTATAAACTAGAGCTGATATGAAAAAAGTAAATAGTATTTACGTAACAGCCCCAAATTATGCACATAATCAGATATAAAATCGTTGGCACCAAAATTGGTGTAGGCCAGTGTTTTGCTTTGTCTTGTACTTATGGTGATCTGTGGCTATGATGCTGTACTGTGCAATCAATTCGCGATGTAAGAACTTTCGAGTGCAGAAACGGTCGTCAATTTCATATTAACGTGGTTGTTTATAGCCTCTTGTGAGCTTATCCGATACCGTAAAGTGACGACAGTGTCGCTAAGTCGCGGTAACGATCTTGTTTACTTCGGGAAACCTTTTAAATTGAAAGTCTTATCTGTTTTTGATAAAATATTGCCAACTTGTACTGTAATCCCAGTCGTAAAACCAGAATACCTTAAGTCCTAAAATACAACAGTGTTATCTATCTACTTATCTAATATTTGTTATGGCGGAATACACGTTTTGCATCGTTATGGTTTGCATCTTAAAATATTTATATAAATGTAACCACTGCATATTATTTTTCGGTTACCGCAATAGTTATTATATTATACTACAGGGTGAAACATGAGTCGTGAACGTTACGTTTTTCTGACTCTATAAACAACTAACAATTGAATACCCCACAAGTTATATAAACAATAACTACGAGTAGAATTTGTAGCTGTAAGCAGCTAAATCTAAAGTCTTGTGTCTAAAAGTTTGTTTTAAAAGGCCTTAAACCATGTAAATTTTTTGTGCAATCGACTCAATTAGCGGGTAGAACGTAAAATACAAATACCTATTTTTTATAAAATAAAAAAATGCATTCGTGCTGAACTCCCTCGACGAACACTTTGTACGCATACTTCAAACAACCATTTATCAAAAGTGTCTAAAAGCAGTAATATTAAAAACGGGCGCGTATCGCAGTGCAAATTAAAAGGCAACCGTTCACCACATAATATATGAGACGCGGGCAAACGGACTAATTACTCAAAAATCACATTTACAAGTGTATGTTAAAACTGTGGACAGGTAGCGCTCATTAAGCCTCGACATAGGGGTCCTTGCATTAGGCAATGAAAGTAGCGGAGAAGCTACTTTCAATTTTAGAAATATATTTAATCCCAGGAAGTAATTTTAGTTTAGCATAGTATAGTTTTTATTTTTATTTTTGTTTCTTACATTGTACCCATTGTGCCTTGACCACCTGGAACGGGCTAGGCTCCTGGCTCTGTCGGAAAAGGAGTCAGGGTATTGGTTGCACGCACTGCCATCGCGCAACTTGGGCACCGTATTTGAGCCGAGTGCGCTCCGGATTGCGATTTGCTTGCGCCTGGGCTTAAAAATTTGCGAATCCCATGCCTGCAGTCGCTGTGCCCAGCCGGTGGATGCTCTGGGTCGACATGGCCTGTCCTGCAGGATGAGCGCTGGTCGCCTTTACAGGCATTCTACGTTAAACGATTTGGTCCGCCGCGCTCTTAGCACCGCCTCTCTTCCCGCGACTTTGGAGCCTTCAGGTCTTTCGGCGGTTGACGACAAGAGACCTGACGGCTGCACTCTCGTGCCATGGAGCTTCGGTCGCCCCTTGGTGTGGGACGTCACCTGCAGTGTTATTCACTTAGGAAACCGCCTTGCTGTCAGCGCTGTGTCAGCGCTGCGGCAGCGTCGAGCCTAAAAATGGTATTCAATAATGTACTTTAAACGACACTAGTGCTCGGCGACGAATGCGGTGTGAGCTGGAACTACACTGCGTCGAGAGTTACCGCCTACAGTTCGACGACGAGCTGTTCTACGTTAGTGAATACCGTTTTTCGCAGCGCTGCGCTCGACGTCGAAGTGAAGGCTGTCTCGTCGTCGAGCTCGTTGACGAACGCAGCGTCGAATGTGTGAATAAGAGAATAGCATAGCAGGAATAAATAATATATTAATAAAACACAAAGCAGGATTTACCCACTCATTTGCTTTGAAATTTGGGTTCAGCTTTATTTCTATGTAAAATAAGAGTGACAGCTAGTAACCACAGTTGTTACCAAAAGCAATTCAGTGCCTAACTAAAAGATCTTAAGTTATCGAACACCATTGGACGCTGACATTAATCTTGCAATGTAAGTTATCAAATTTTATACAAGATGCCATATTTTACTAATTGAATGCAAAAATTGTTTACTTCCAAATATGAGACAAAATGCAAACTCCAATTTTTTTTTACTTTGATAGCTAAGAACATTCCGAAGTTAGTATTTATAACATATTACAAATATATAGGAAAACATTTACTTCAAATATAATCTAGACATTCCAGTATTGGATTAAGTTGTACGTAAATTAATTATAGTGGACTGGCATGGCAAAGGTTTCATTAGATTTATCATTATAATTTTTTTTTAGTTTAACGTAATTATATTATATTATATTAACTTCGCTACTTGAACAGGCTTTTCTTACTTCACTCTTTTCCTTACATCGTGACGTCCGACCACACAAATTATTAAAGTCAACTTTATCGCCAGCTTTAATTTACGCATTAAATTTTAAATAAGCGGGGGAGACTCCACTTTATTACCTCTATTATATATTTACATGCATATTTCTGTCTGCTATATTATTGACGTTGTATGTAATATTTTGTAACAGTAAAATTCAACGGGTCTCGTTTTGTCTCCCTTTTGATATTTAATATTTGTCTGTCTGAGCTACCACACAACTGAAACCAAAACGCAATGTATATAGGTAAAATAATTTCAAATTAATTCTTAGAATGTCACCCGAACTGTCTGCTGCTACAGAATTCCGTACCGAACTAGACAAAAAGGTGGGGTGTTGAAGTACACATAGAGGTCTGACTGTATGTACCTATATAACAGAGATATACCTTAATAATATTGCTCAACAAAAGTACATGATTGTGTATTCGGATATCATTTCGCTGTAATTCGCATGCGACGTAGGACTCTAAGCAATGAAATCGGAATAATATTCTCAGAATCCCCGTTTTGTTTTCTTTTGAATAATATAATATTACCACTCTAAATTGGAACTAGCACTGAACTGGCCAAAAGAAAATATTGTATCGTATAATCTAGCGCGAATAAAAGATGATTCAAAAGCTGCCACACGTTCCGAATTTTCTACTTTGCACATTTGTAGATATTGTAAATATAATACTTATTAAAAAGTTATAAAATAAAACAAATTATAAAAAAACATTATCAATTGAATTTCGTTTCGTAGTTATGTAAAAAAATACTAACGAGTAATATAATAAAAGTAATTTTTTATTAGGACTGCATTGAATCGCGTATTTACGTTTATTATTTTCATGACATTGGTAATATTATATTAACTTTTAATATATTTTATTTGAGTAAACAACTACATTAAAACTATTAAGTTAATAAAAAAATACCTAAATAATACAAAATTAAATTAACATTACGTTGACATAACTTATAAAAATAAAACAATAAAATTAAAACTATGGAATATATCTATAATATAAAACTAATTAAATATAATGAATAAACCTAAAACAAAAATAAATTAATCGAAAAGCCCGCCACGAGTTGTACCTGGAGCGAAGGTGCCCATCACACTGGCCGCGTTACCACGTTGAATGGCGATGGATAACCTTTGCACCAGGTACACTCCCGCGCGGGCGTCAGATCCCCTTTCCCTTATACGACGTCCAACTTGTCGAATGAAGGAAATTGCTTCAGATCCCCAGCATCCAGTAGTTTCAAATGAAAGAGGCACAAATAAGTAATTTTGGCACAATGTCATATATTTTTGTCGCTTTTTGAACGCGGCAAGCTCGGCAGCGGCACCAGCGATTCGCACTGTTCTGCTTAGATGTGACGCAGCGAAAGTGCTCACACACGTGGCGTCCCAAAGCAGACATTGTCCCCTTTGCCACGGTACTAAAGTTAGTCCGTCAGGGCGTTTACCGTCGGTGCGACAGAGACCTGGAGGCTCTAAGACACACGGGATATTGGCGGAGATTAGGGCCCTCCGGACGATATCATTGAGAGCGTGGTGCCGACTAAATCTTCCTGAACAGCGACAGCAACTCAGTGCGTGATGGCCATTCGCTTCCACCATGGACCCGCAGATGCATTGGTGGGGTATACAAACATCGCAGCCCAGGCGGAAAGCTACGGCCACACGCATTGAGTCACTGTCGAGTAGTGTTCCTAGGTGAGGTGCGGGCAAAGCCTGCAACCACGCTCCGGCCTCTGGTCTTGATACCGCCTTGAGTCTAGCTAAATCTACACCCGCGGCAGCAGCAAGGAGACGATCCAGTTCTCTCTTGGCACCAATATCATCCCAGGCTCTTTGAACCTGCGGATCCTCAGGTATAGCCGCAACCGGGTATCGTTGTGTCCATTTGGCCATTGCATCAGCCAAAAAGGGAATGGCTACAGTGCCATCGTGAGAATGTAAAATTTTAGAGACCAGGCTACTGACGCCATGTCCCGATGCGAGAAAAGCAGGCAGTCCCACGTCCCCTGCACGCCGTAAACCTAAGCCTCCATGTCGTATGGGTAGAGAAGCTTGACTCCAGTGATCATCAGAAAGTGATACATTAAAGTGATATAATAAAATGAAACATTTTTACTGCGCCTTTAACTGCATTACTTAATTTAATAATCCTTCCATAGCGTGTCTAACATTTACATATCACCCTATTAACAATGTCCTATTTTCATGATAAACAGACATACACAGTAACAAGTTAACGGTGCCATCAATAAATTTAAATGAGGTTTCGTTCTGTTAAAAAAGGGCGCAAACACCCCGCATTTTCCGTAAAATATTGTTATTTTTTAGTTCGCCGCAGGACAATGCCACGACCCTAGTAAAAAAGAGTATAACTCATCGGCCTTTTTTGATAAACGGTGTATATACCTATACACTTGTATTAAACACAACCCTTTTCCACAAGCCCCGGGGAGTTGTACCCTTTTTCACTAGGGCCACAAAATGGTCACCAGCACGCGACTTTTGACTTAAACGCGACAACTGCGGTGATATGCTAATCACTTTTAAAATGGGTGTACGTCTCCATATAGAGTTCTTTTCGACGTAGTACATTTTTATTAAATCATAATATATTAGTCTCGCCTACTTACTATATTATTGTTTTTTTCTAATGAGTCGATTTTCAATAAACTTTTTTAATTAGACCAATCTCTTATCACATTTTTTCTTGAAATTGGAAATGCATAATTTTAGATGATAAATATGCCATACGTAAATTAGTAAAATGTGTAAAAATATGATACATTTTTATTTCTATTATATATGAAAGTGAAACGTCACAAGATGAAACATTAAAAAAAAACGACATACTCTTTTCTTTAGCCAATTGACAGTTTTCTGCACCAGCTGGATAAGTATTTGAGTATTTTTTTCTGTAACTGGAATTCCAAATCACGATGCGTAATGTACATGCTAAATACAGTGTGGTAGTTGCTACATGAAAAACTCTCAATATACAGTATGTATCACCTCGTAGAGCCAAAAAAGAAACCCATTAATATTTAGATCATACTGAACAACTTTTACTAAGGGGCCAAACCCGAATTCACGAAAAAAAATTTTACTGGTTCATACATTTTGATTGCGTGATCATGAACACATTGTTTGGGAGAGTAATTTTTTTTTCGCGAATTCGAGTTTGGCCCCATAGTAAAAGTTGTTCGGTATGATCTAAATAGTAATGGGTTTCTTTCATGGCTCTACGAGGTGATACATACTGTATATAACCAGATTCTGAAAAACCTTCTAGACATGCCCAACACATATAAAACATCTTACTGTGTCAGTCCTAGTAGGTATATACAAATTAGAAAATATAATGATTATTATGAACCAATGTTAATAATAGCTATCATGTAAATATAGTCAAAGTCTGTACACACCCAACCATACTCGAGAATTTATAACACTAACGGCTTTTTACGATTCCATGCCGTGCCATATGACAATAAAGTGGGACACCATACAACGTGTTTATGGAAGAATCACTATCTCGGAATCTGAATGCCTATTTAAAGCCGAACCTCTGTGACTTACGGGCGTTTATCATTTCAAATCGATTTTATTTTGTCCGAACATGTTTTAGTATCGGAAACAAATTTAGTGTTAGAATTTATGAGGTGTACATATTAAGTATATTATACGGGTATTTATTACCTTATTAATTTCTTGGGTATCCATAAAAATAAAGTATAAATACAATCTAAACCTATCGTGACTTATGAATTTTATAATCAATTTAGAGTCATTTTTTAAGTCTAAGGTAGTGAAATTAAATAACGCACGACATGGAAGTGATACAATCACGTTTTGACAACACAATGAGACATCGATAAGGGTTTCATATCAAAGTGTCGTAAACTGACGGAGTATCGGATAGCATGATGGAAAGGCATTCGTCTTACCAATAGACAGATGAATCTCCAACTGATTGAGAATAAGTATGTATTAAATATAATCAAACTAACATATACACCTTTTTCCACGTAAGGGTCGTAAGGATTATAATTTGGTTGGTAGTAATTTGAAAAGTATAAATTTATAAGATTCTTTAGTATGTACTTTTGGACTCGGATCTATAGTAGAGCAACGCGTCTTATGTAGAAACGCTTTACAATTACATGTTACGCCATATTAGTATTGTCGTATTAATTAAAAGTATTTCGAATTAGTTTATAGTACCTTCAGCGATTATATTACATTTATTTATAGCCTGATGCCAAACAGATAACAGACTAAAAGCGGATCCTAAATTCAAGTCTTAGTTTACAAACGCCACACGGTGTAATTAATTGGATCATAACCAAGAAATTTTACCAACAAATACAAGTCTAACATTGAGTTACATTACCCGGCGATAAAATTTGCCAAGCCAAATAATATTGCACAAACGTCATATAATTTCGAGAGGGACAACGCAAAGTTCCAAAGATGATGTGTAAACTTTATAGCTAGGTACTGTAACTAAATATAAATTAAAACAGTAATATGGCAGATATTAACGAGATAGGTCATGAGGTGACGGCAATAAGAATACATTTGTCACCGCCCCATCTCTTCCCGCGGGTGTCGTAAGAGTTGACTAAGGGATTGAAGTGTCACTGACCATTCTTTGATATATAGAAGATTGATGATTTACATCCATTACGCATTAAACGTGTATTATCTGAAACAAACTTTTTATAGTGAATTACTACACTGTTTGTACATTATCAGAATAATCCAGCCACTTCGAAACTTTCTAGACAACTAGGTTACTAATTCACGTTCAATATCAAAAGGCGAAAATTTACTCGTAAGTTTTTATATTTCCAAATAGGTTTTTGATCACATATTTTGCGTCAAAAAAACAATAGTTTAATATCCAATAAATGGTGTATAAATGCTTACCCCCTTATTCATAAACGTCTGCTAACTTAACAAGCCCCTAATAATAGTTTGTCTCTTTCGGTCTTAACAATGTGTCCATAAGAGCAAAAGGGATAAACAATACTTAGCGGCTTGTTAAGTTAGCAGACGTTTATGAATAAGGGGGTTAATTTATTATATAATCGATCAACGGCAGCCAGCTTTTTGGGCATTCTACGAAAACAGCCCGAAATAGGTAGTGCACACAATGTCACATCATCAGCATATTATTATACAGTGTGTACCTAAATCTAATACGGGCGATCAATTAAACCAGGCGTGGGATTTATTAGTGTAATCATGGATTACAAGGTTTTTTAAAAGTTACTCTTAATTATGACCCCCACAGATTTTTTTTAAGATTATCGGAGCAGCAATGTAGGTACGAACATTTGTTATTGTTGATATGGCAGTTATGTCATCTGCTTATGAAATTAGCTGTCAACGAGTGCTTAACTCGCGTATGTTGCTCTACATTGCGCGCCGAATTATTTTGTATGGAAAATTTTGTTGCTCTGATTTTGAGTAAAAGTTATTTTAATGTACTTATTATGTCGTTAACTAACACCCGTTAAGAGCTTCGCCCTGATTAGACTTACACCCTGTATAGTCCATTGTTGAACGTAAGCCTCTCCTACTACTTATTCGTATGGACGCATTACGAGGTAAATGCCCATAATCGCCGCGCTGGGCAAGCGGGTTGGCGATCGCAGTAGTGTGTCCACTATGATCAATCTTCGATAAATAAATGGTCAGTGATACTTCAATCCCTTAACCGACTCTTACGACACCCATGGCAAGAGTTGGGGTGGTGATAATGTATTCTTACTGCCGTCACCACACGGCAAATAGGTAGTGCATTATTCTACCTACATTAAAACACGTTTTCAAGTTCATTTAGTAATTTTGAGGTTACATAAAATATTCAGTATTTGTTATTACACAAAACCTTTAGAATATATTTTAACACATTTTACAGATTCGTTGTTCAGATATTTGTGAATTCATTCGCCGTTCGAAATATCGGATGCAACTGTACGTCCAGCGTCCATAAAGATTGGTCCTTTTATTGTGTATCTTTTATTCGAACGCTTTTATCCTTGCCGTAGATAAGTCATCGATAAATTTTAAAATACGAGTATACGATAAGGCGTGGCATGATATTCAAATTAAATACCTTTGACATTTTAAGATTACAAACATCAACGATACAGTACTGAAAAGTGGATGCGCCTTTGAAGGGCAAAGTAAAGAATATTATGGACAAGGATAAGATATCTACCTTATTGGAAAATTGTAGTATTTTTACCTAATTGGAAAATTCTAGTATACTAGATTTTTTGAACTATGTGACCCGTTTCGGTTTTTGTTGTATTATATTAAAAGTAAGTAGTGATGGTGTTCTGAGTGATATTGAAAATATTTGTAATACTAATTCTGAACTATGCGACCCATTTCGATTTTTGTTGTATTATATCAGAAGTAGTGGTGCTGTTCTTAGTGATATTGAAAAAGATTTCATTCATAGTTAGTTTTATGTAGTGTTTTAATTTATTATTACAGCATAAAATAAACTTATAATTATCTAATACAGTTCCCTGCAAAACTTCTTCCCTAATTTTACTAAAACATTTTGTTGCTAAGCGTCAAATTTCAAAATTAAATAATATACATTAACGCTGTCATAGAGATAGGATCTTTTACATTACCATGAAAATTGCACGCAAAGAGAAGACTACACGAATATAAACTTTCTCCATCTGTGAAATAAACTGTCAAATAATCACAAAATTAGTTTTGAGTTATCATAGAGGAATATTAACCTACACAAAGGTACTAAAATAATAGGTATCTCGAGCTAAGCAAAGATCTACAATCAAGGTCTTTGGTTTCATACAAGATTTTTTTTATTCCAATTAGAAAAACTCGAATTACATACCTATGAAATTTTGTTTTCCGACATATTTTAAAAGCATCGATAGGGATGTATCGTAAGCTCTTTGAATACAGCAATATTTCCGTTGTCATATCCACGGAACTCTCACAGTCACACACGGTTATCACAGCAATGCACTTACGATCTCCGTCTCGAGCGTGCTATCTTTATCCAATTTGTTACCCTTATCAAGAATTAAATGCGTTTTAAGGCCTTCGCTCGACAGATTTTACTTTTTATTAATTACGAGCTAGTCGGCCTCATAAGGGAAGTGGACAGGTGATAGCTTTTTATGATCCCTATTTATCGAATATCCATCTGTTACCCAATGAGTATTGGACGTCAAACGAATTGGTTTCGTGTTTCAATGAATCAGCTGGATTCGATAAACTTTGATTGAGCGATCCTATGTTTTGTAGAGTGACTTGGTGACATAACGAGAAAACGGAAACATTTTGGTGAACCTGTCTGTTAATTTACAGTTTTTTATATCTTAAATTAAGATAAGAAAGAAACTTCATTTATGATTACAAAGATGTCCCAAGTGGCACATATTGATATTCAATAAATAACTATTTTGTGCTATAAATGGTAAAATTTGATTTTTAATTATTCATTTTAACAATAAAAGCAAGCTAGCAACCATTTAAAAATAAAACGTTGCTCTGATATAGTTTCCGTGAAAAAATACGGAAACATACCCGACGTACACACGTCCGTGAAAAACTGTAACGGTTTCCATTATGCCAATTGTCAATTTTATAAAGTACCCAAAAGTAACAATTGCAAATAAAAAAACAGTGAAGTTTATTATTTATTTTATTATATACTAAATTGTATAAAATGACAGTTTAATATCATGCCTAATAAAAAATATTTTCATATTACCAACTCTGTTTTCCTCCATATAAGGAAAGAGTCATAAACAAAGATTATTTTCCTTGTTTTAATCAAGTCGTCGGAACTTAACCGGGAAAACTTGAAACAAACATCGTAAAAATATTCCCGGATTCCCGGATAGTGTGCCACGTGCTGACAGAAACTAGTTGTCATGTTTGTATTGTATTGTTCTATTCTTTATGGCACTGACGGTATTAGTTTTACGGACATTTTCATTCGATGACAGAACCGCAAAAATTTGATTAAATCTGTTCAATGTTTGTTGATTTGTGCCAGGTAGATAAAAGTTATTATTCATATTCTTCTTCAGTAATCTTCTGGTTCCATGCCCAGTCTAATGGGCGTCGACGGTCATTTAGCTTACTGATCTTTGACAAACTCTTGCTGCGTCTTATTATACCTCCAGTGTTTAATGATGATATAAATTATGCATAGATGAAAAAGGCCACGTACTAAAAACAAGCAATTGAAACAATGTGTGTAAAAACATAAAGAATCCAGCCATCCGAGCTAGAGATTTCAAACTTTTGGCTATCAAATATTGATTTATTTATGTGTGAATTGTACGAAATTCAAGTTAAATACTTTGTAAAAGTTCATAATTTTAATATTAAAATAATTTTAATATCGCGCGTATCAGACATGTAATATCGATTACAAATCAAGTATTAAATATTATATTTTAGTTTAAATCAAAAAACAGATGTGTGAAATATTTGTCAATAACTCAAAAGATAATTCTTCACTTTATTTAAAATGTACCAATCTCAATTCCATAAAAAAATAATTTACATTAATAACCGTCGTAACAAACGATAATTATAATAATTTTCTGCGAAACACCTCGAAGTACAATTTTATATTCCAATAACCCGCAACGTTACCTGGCAACCGGTAAACATAATGTTCATTATGATAGCTATTTACCACGCCCAATGTCGTTAAACTCGTTTTTATATGCTATATTTTACGTCAAATTGTAAAATATTCACCCCTGCTGCAAAATGTTATATGAATTAAAAAGTTAATACGAAAATGAGTAAATATGGATAGTAGAATAAAATTTGTTGAAACGAAAATGTAGTTTGTTTAAGTATGAATGCTCAAATACAGTTAGGCATCGAAGTTTTCATTGCACAGACCTTTCTAGGGAACACTAAAATGGGCCAATATTTAGTATGTTACTTTGACCCAGAATTATACACATTACCTACTGGCAATCGTTTTCAATTATTAAGAGTTGACAAATGTTTAAATTGACTGTACAATTAATTTATTTTTTTCATTCGAACGATCAATGTAACGTGTGTCCTGCTTAAGGTGCATTAAGATTAAACGAGCATTCTCTCATTCTATCCCCCGCTCTACGAAATCAACGAATTTCGACGAATCACGGTATGTGTAACAAACGAATTTCGTAGAGTGGGGGATGGAATAGCGAATGCTCGCTTGGTCTAAATGCACCTTTAGTTGTTAAACGCTGCGAGTGGCTGCGGACTGTCATTGTCAAGCGCTAATCAACGATTCATTGTGAAATACATTGCTTCTCACTGAACTTTTCTTAGAAGATTAATTACGTTTAAAATTAGAAACTTTAAACAAATAATGCTCACGATTTGGCTAAAAATAGCCTGCATGATGTTAACACACTGTATTTAAAATCAGTATGCGTGTGACTTGAATTTTAATGTTGGTATCAACTCCAGAGCTGTTTAAGGTCTTACCGTGTGATATAATCTCCAATGCCAAACAATTTTTTTTAACTTAAAAAAAAAACAATCTGTTGACACACATGCAAGCATGTACCAATTCAAATTTCGATACGCAAGCGAGCGATAACATCCAAATTTTCCCCAAAACTGGTTCTATGCCAAAAATAAAAAACGATTTTAAATTATATCTTTTTTATCAAACCCAGTCGCAACCGTAACTTCTAATAAAGTCAAAATGTATTAGTCTAACATTGTCGGTAGACGAGGATGTCTCGCGTCAAGCCGACTCACTTTACACCTTAATGGAGTTCGATTCCTCGCCAAAAGACAAGTTTCCGCGTCACTTAACTTTACTTCCGTCGTTATCGATATTTATTAGGGTTCCATTTTTTCAGAGGACTTTGAAACGTGTAATTATTAAGCAGAAGAAAGATTTTTTTTTAAATCTATATACTGAATATACAACTTTCCATAAACGAAATATCACTACTCGTATTTTAGAACGCCACACTGAATAGGTATGCCGCAAAGATTCACACATCACTAGTCACCACTATTTGTTTACACCTTTGATAATTATGTGGCTGTTTTGCATTATCCCATAAAACATAGAGCAGAAATTAAAGCAAAATCATCATCATCATCATCATCATCATATCAACCGAAAGACGCCTACTGCTGAACCACAAAGACTGCCACAATGACCGGTAAAGCAAAATAAACCCATAAAATTACTCAGTTAAAAGAATCTTTGCGCGAAAGCCAACCACACTTGCATACATTTTCGAAAAAAAAAATATTGCAACGTCCTCGAGTCATACGGATTTTATAGCCTAAAAACAGTTTTACCATTTAACATGGATTAAGTTGACATACGTTAGTATTTACTAATTGTGATTGTATTATTAGTACGGTCAAATCGTACATAATTTTACCCTAAACTCGCAAATCAAGTAGTATAGCTGCATTTTTGGTATGTTGTTTAGACACCATAGGACAGTATAAAACCATATTTTGCAAGCAAAAAAAAGTTGTGCTAGCTGGGTAGTACGTGAAAAACTGCGAAATTTACGGCCATTTTTTAGTTTCTGGTTTTTATTTAAAAAACCTTACGTTTTTTGATATCATACGTAAATAGACGTTTAAAGACTAATAAATTTCCAACAAGTTGAGCCAACATGCATTACCGTAGGTCTTATAGTTTCAGAGATTCGAGACTTTAAAAAGTACTCCTTTTTGTAAACTAGATAAAATTTTGTGTTTTGCTAACGTTTTCGGCTTAATATCGCCTCACCTAATTATGCTACGAAAAACATGCAATAATGACCTTATAGCGCACTTAATATTCTTTAATTAAAGAGTAAAATTAGGTCAGTGAACTTTGTACTTGAAAGTATAAACCCGAAATTCAAAAGGCAGGAGGCCGCTATCTAAGTTTTTCATACAAATCGCAAGTCGAGTTGCAAAGCTGCAATTTTGGTATATTATAAAGGCCTTATAGATATAATACGAAAATGCATATTAAAAGAAAAACAAAAAAATAATTTGGGCATAGGACGTAAAAAACGGAAAAAAATCGCACTTTTTTTAGTTTTTGACGTTTAACTAAAAATCTATTATCTTTTTGATACTGATTGCTATAAAACTAAGAAAGAACATTAAATTTGAAAGGATTTGAGCTACGTTGCATCACCGTAAGTTATATATATTTTGAGATACGACATTTCATAAAGTGCCCTTTTATCAAAACATAAACAAATTTTAGGTTACGTTAAAGCTATTCATTAAATATTGGCAAAACGTTCGCGCTAAGAAAAAAAAGTAATTGTATATAATAACTACATTAAATTTGGAACAAATTGAGCCGATAACAATTACTGTAAGTCTTATAGTTGGGGGTATACGAGGCTTCAAAACATGCATTTATTTTCTTAACTTAATGAAGGGCACATTTTGAAATGTCGTATCGCTAAATCTATATAATTTAGGGTAATGCAAGGTAGCTCAAATCCTTTCAAATTTAATATTCTTTCATAGTTTTATAGCAATTAGTATCAAAAAGTTATAGTCTTTTAGTTAAACGTCAAAAACTAAAAAAGTCCGATTTTTTTTTCAGTTTTTTACGTCCTATATCCATATTTTTTTTTCTTGTAATATGCATTTTCGTACATCCCTATAGAGCCTATATAATATACAAAAATTGCAGCTTTGCAACACGACTTGCCATTTGTATGAAAAACTTAGATAGCGGACCTCCTGCTTTTTGAATTTCGCGTTTTTAGTTTCAATTACAAAGTTTACTGACCTGATTTTACCCTTAAATGAAAGAATATTAATTGCGCTATAAGATAATTATTTCGTAGCATAATTAGGTAAGGCGATATTAAACCAAAAACGTTAGCAAAACTCAACATTTTATCTAGTTTATAAAACAGGGTACTATTTGAAGTCTCGAATCTCTGAAACTATAAGACCTACGGTAATGCATGTTATCTCATCTTATTACAAATTCATTCATCTTTAAACGTTACCAGATACATATTGTCAAAAAACGTAAGGCTTTTTTTTATAAAAATCAGAAACTAAAAATAGACAGTAAATTTCACAGTTTTTCACGTATAACGCAGCTAGCACAACTTTTTTTTGCTTGCAAAATGTGGTTTTATACTGCCCTATGGTGTCTAAATAACATACCAAAAATGCAGCTTTACTACATGTTTTGCGAGTTTAATGTACGATTTGACCGTACTATATATTGGAGATTTTTATTTAAAACACACATAACAGCGAGTGTCAGCGACACAATGCGTCATATTTAAAAATAATGCGTAGTATGTTATGAAAGCAAAATGCGTAGCCGGTAGGTACTTACGTATCGTTTTATACAGGGGGGATAATGAGTAACCCGACAAACTTGAGACCACATTTTGAGACAATAATAATGTCATGAAAAAAAATGTCCGAAAATGACATTATGTCCTGTAACATGTTTTACTTATTTCGACAACAAAAACGCATTGGTGAAGTCTGTCGGGTTACTCATGAGCACCCTGTATAGGTATCATAGTGGATTGCCTTATTATAAAACGTAAATAATAAATTTCATCATCCATAGGAGATATCATTCACTTTTCCGTTCACACTTCATATTTGTCAAAAGCCCGCGATGTTGTCCATTTTTTACGATTTATCGCGCCATGCCACACCGTCAAGTTTCATATGCAAACCAAATGAACCTTTGTTAAATGTGACGACGCACTCTTGGCAGTTTTTTACACCTAAAATCGAGAGTGTCACTCTGTGATATTCGAGAAGGGCTGTCACTCTCTACGAAACCTTATGTAGGTTAGCGGCTATTTACCAAAAAAAGCGTTAGGGTGTAATGTTACGCTGTAGAGAATAGTAAGTTCAATGTATAATTTATGTAGGTACATAAACGACAATTACGAGTAGGTTGGCCATTAGGTACTTAAAAAAACAAAGTGCTAAAGGAGTTCCCGTTTTATTTTATTTTTTGCATTATTGCATTGCAACGTATGTACGCTTATGGCTGGACGCCAAAAAAGCGTGTCACTACAGGCAGCTTTTATTTGCAATAGCGTGTACTTGTGAGGTAAATTTAGTGTTTAATATATTTTCCACACACACAATATATTTACACACTGTAATACGAGTATAGGCGTCGCATTATAATTATGTTGACTGTGCCGATTAACTAATTAGTTATAATACTTAAATTTTACTAAAATTATATTTCACGCGGGTTACTCACGTTTTTAAGTCATAAAATGCTCGACAATCGACATGTTTCGCTCCGTACATGAGGAGCTTCTTCAAGAGCCAGTGAATGAGTCTCACGAAAGTTTTGTTACTTGTATTATAAATCAAGAGTGTAAATATTTTGCAATAATATTTTAAAGCAAATCTCGAGTGTACCTGTTACAGATTTCTCGACTCTACTCGAAAGTGTGTGGTTTATTTCTTGATGTTAACCAATTTTTAAATAATCGTATATGCTGTCAACCTATGCAACCGCGCAAATAGGGGCGTGACTGCCCAACTCATATTCACGTTTAAGGTGGAGTTCACACAACCACACCTTTTATTTTTATTCTATTACATAAATAATTCAGAAGCGGAACGCAAAGCGATGGGACATTAGATACGGTATTATTTGAATTTTATGCATTTTTACAGGAAGTATAAAAAGGTTATGGGTAAATACGAAGATATGTATAGTTTTTGTAATAGTGTTGGTAGGCTTCAGTGGATAGTAGGCTTATGATGGCCCCGTATTTATTATTTGTCATTGTTGCGGTCACGACCGTACTGACAAGTGCAAAAGTGACGCGTCAAATACAAATATATCCTCCTTTCTATATCCGTATGTATGCTTAAATCTTTAAAACTACGTAGCGAATTTTCATCCGTTTTTTTTTTGTAGAATAACTGATTCAAAAGGAAGGTTATAATAACCGTATTGTACCCGTGCAAAGTCGGGGCGGGTCGCTAGTAAACAATAAGATCAAAGACATCACACACATGATCAGCCTATATCGTTCCACTGCTGGACAACGGCCTCTCCTTAGCCTATGCGTATGGGCATTTAACTCTTAAGATATATAACCTTCGTGACGAGTATGGGAATTTACCTCTTAAGGTAAATGCCCATACATGCAGGTTGGCGATCGCAGTAGTGTTTCCACTATGATTCATGACGCTGCTGCCCATCGTGAATCTTCGATAAATAAATGGTCAGTGACACTTCAATCTTTTTGCCGACTCTTACGCCGCCCACAGGAAGAGTTGGGGTGATGACAAATGTATTCTTACTACCGTCACCACACGGCAAAGACATATGATTGCAAAATTACACAGTTTCGAAAACGTTGTCAGTTGTTACAAATTATAGTGTATAATACTTTTCTTCGAAGGTAGAAGATTATTCACAACATCTGTACATTCCAATTACTTCTGTTTGCGCGAATAAAAGGCCAAATATCTAGAAGCTAAAGCAAAAACTGCCTTTAGAACCTTAAGGCAATCAGCAAGGCAGTACCTACACAATAACGATTATTAGCGGGCATTAGCCAACTGCGAGTTTCTCCTTCGGCGGGAGGAGGGTTAACTTCTAAGAGCTTTCGTATTTACAGTGTTTACGTATTTAGTCTCGTTTGGAATGGGTGTCGTGTTGCAGTACTGTATTGACTTTGGCATGCCAATTTGATATTATGTTAAATATGTATTCCCTGATAATAATTCATTCCTAATTTCAGTTAGATAATATTGTTAAACAGTTTGTTACTGGCACAAGGGTTTGACGAAAACGGGAAATAATTTCTTCTAATGATTAATAAAATGCGTTCATTTACTTGGTTAACAAATGTTGTTTGCGTTATTGAAGAGATAATTATAACTGTTAAGTTTTAGGCGCTCCCGTGTAAATAAAAGAGACACGGCGATACTCGCCCAGCTGTCAGCTATTAACGCCGGGCAAGTATCGCCGTGTCTCTCTTATTTACACGAAAGTGCGTATCTTTTGTTCGTGTTTATAGCCCATAGTTCATAGCTTAGTAGCTCGCGGTGAGACCAGTGCCTTAAGTAGAAACATTTCTTTTTGTTCGACTTTTCTTAGAAAATTAATATCAATTCCCAAATAATTACTTTATAACCACATTAGCATATCTTCTCTTCTTTTTCTTCCTCCTCGTCTTAATCCTATTATTTGGGGTCGGCTCCGCACCACATATTTATACCATTTTATCAAATCGATAGCTCTAATCCACTTTCTAACTATAAACTACTCATTTTGTTTCTAGCACTTCTAAGTTTGCAATGTTTCTTCAGGTGCAAATTATTATAGTGTTACGTGGTTTAAATGGGTAAGAGTAAATACGCGATTCCATACCCTATCATTCGAAAATGTGATTGCGTACACTTACCCACTGCGTACGTTCATTTACCCCACATGAAGGACTTTACCTACGTTAAAAGTTTCAACGATAAAACTAATATCTAAAATATTTTATAAAGACTGCTTATGAATATGAGAAAGTATTAAAATCCACTTACTCGTATATCTTATTAAGATCTGAACGTGTTTGAGCTTCCGGAGTTACAAATGAATGTACGTGACAGTTATAAGTGATCGAGTCACACCATACTTTCTACGTCGAACAGAATAGATAATATATGGTTGATGTGGGACAGGTTTTGTCTCTGGCCGCCTGGTAGCTGGGTATAATTAGCTCGCTTTATTTTCATTTAACTTAATGGACAAGTATTGTTACTCTTACTAAGACGAAGTAATACAATTTCGTTTTGATTGGATACATGTTCAGACAGGTTAGGTAAGTGAAATAACAGGGAAAAGGTAGGTAAAATAATCTTACTACGATGAAGGTCCCAATTAAGAATACGGCCCGCCTGATGGTAAGAAGATGTCATGCCTACGGACGCCGAAAACGTAATCAAATATTATAGTTAGTTACCCTGGTGGTTCACTTACCCCACCTAAGTTTATTAAGATTCTGTGAATGTATATTTTCGAGTTATAATTTATTGAGTCACACCAAACTCTCTGTGTGTCCAACTGAGGGATGTGTCTGATGTGAGACAGATTCTGGCTACTTTTGGTAACCTGGTAGCTGCAAGTAATTACTTGAATTACTTAACAATTAGCTTCCACTATTTTCATAATTTAGATATTGTTACTAAAATAAAATATTTCTATTTAAAATTCTGGGTTAACAACGTGAAGCAAAGGGTAAATTAAGGTGGGCGAAATAAGTAATTAATATATTTTACCGGCCCGGTTTTTTAATAGAGATTTTTAATGAAACGTTTCAGTTGCTTTGGTGTTTCAAAATGTATAACCATATTTATTGTTAATATTGTTAAACTTCCTAAACAAGTTATTTCTAATGGTCATTGGTTGGTGATGTTATTATTACGTTTCATGTAGCAAGTTACTTTGAAATAATAGTTTAATGTTTAAATAAATTGTAACACACATTTGATGTTACCAATTGGAGTAAAAAATGAAAAGGAATAAGAATACACACAAATTCCAACAAGACCGGACACAAGATGATCTATTCCAGTCAGATCGTCTCATTACGTCCACCTCCTTGAGATCATGCTCATGTGACAGATTAACACAAACACAATATTTACAACTCGCATCACAAATACAACGACTTACTACTCTCACAATAAGACTCAAAATTGAAACGTTAATATGTAAATGAGTCGTTGTTAAGTTACTGGAATAATTTATGATTATTATAACCAAACACCAGCATTGATGCAGTAAGAGTCATTTGTTTTCTTCGTCCACCTCGCTTGTTAAAAGAAAATCTTGACATGTGTGGCGCGTGGGGGTTCTTTGTAAGAAACCCACGTGGCAGTAATTCTTTTGTAATGCTTTCTAGTTTATTTGTTATGGCTTATGAATGAGCCAGCTGTGTTTGTATGCAAAAATCTTATTAGTTTCAAATTTCAATGGGGATTTATTTGAAGCCGTCATCGTGACTAAAGTTATTCATTGTTTCACTATTAAATATGCAGACGGTTGCACAAAATCACGAACTCCAATTTATTTTACACTATAGAAAAAATATTCATCGTTCTAATACTTCTCTTGAAATTTAAAAGCGATATTACAAAAATGGAAAAAAGAATTGGTTTTCATCTCCAGGATTCAATTTGATACGAGTGCCTGCATAAAAGCTAAGTAGTAGAGACGGAATGAGTCACCAGTGATTTAAAATGAAATAAGACTATACGGCTCCTACGATAAATTTTGCGGTCGTCAAACTTGAAAGCACACTTTAATATGCGGAGTCAAGGGTTGAAATAGAATAAAAGTTTGTTTTTGAAGTGTGAGCGCGATGAGATATCATCCTGAGGGTCGAGCGACCTTTTTTCTTGATCGGTATCGGACGCACTCGATGCTTCCTCGCGACAATACTATCGAAATTCTTATACACATCGATATGGTAATGTCGATGCATTCCTAGCCTTTGTGTACTTATGTTGATGAGGTGGGCGAAACTCCATTGATATACATTCGATCTTATTGTTAACGTTATTGGGAGGATCCGTTTTAAAAGGCAATTTATTCTGAGGGACATCCGATAATGGTTCGTAATTTTTTGTGCTCGATGTTTTTGACATGTTTTGATGTCGTGTCGGGGTATGATATGTGTAATTTATCTGGAGTCATGCCTAATCCATGTCGAAGTGAGGTCACGGCGGGGCATGGTGACGTTCACAAAAAACTAATGCTATTTATTTACCGACAACCAATGCAACAATAGAGTTCATAACAAGACAATATTAGTCCGTAGGTGTAGGTATATGACACATCAACAGTTAGTATTCATATATTAAGTTATTTCTCCTTCATAATATCACTGAGAGTATCATGCAGTACAGGACAAATCTCCTACAAATAAATGGTATTATTATAACTTGCCTCAATTGTACTTGGTTAATGCGCTGGTAAATATTATTGGTAGGTATAATTTGTAGCTGGAATCGTCTAAAACATTATTTAAATTACTTAAATCGGACTATTTGTTATATTTTATGTGGTACATGTATGCTATACATGTATTATTGTTTTTATTGTATTGAAAGGACATAAAACAATAAATACTAATTAAACAACTTAAAAATAGTAGAGACTATTCTTTGTCTACAATATCAAATTAGAAACCTCTTCAGGCCCATTTGCTCCATCGTTAGGACCACAATCGTTCATGCCCATAAAATTGGTATTTACCCAAATTAAGCGTTGGCTGTAATTGATACAAATGGTTGTTTCCAGTTAAATATTAATTGATGAACCGAAGAAGCAAGTTCAGTCCACTTACGCGGCCACCCGATCGTTTTATCAATTAGATTATTTTAAATAAAAACGTTTTTAAGGCGAGGATCTTGCAATTCCCGTGTTTGTGAAAGATTTGTATTTACGATATTATAGATATTAAAAATCTATAAACGATAGTTATTGCAATTGAGATTTATTTAGTACACTCGGATATTTTCTACGTTATTGGAAAAACTTCGCTCGATAGAAAATAGTCGAAATAGAATTTTAACATCCAACATGTCGGAGATATGAGTTACTAAATCTAGAAAACGATAAGCAATGTTTTGCTTGGAGTGGTCTTTGCTTGGTCCATGCAGGTTTGCAGGTAGATGATACCAACCTATGAACAGGTGGCTGGTGACCTGACAGTATAAAAGGTCACTACTGCAGTGTTCATCAATTCATTCCCGTGTTAGACATAGAACGATTCACTCTTGTCTTGTTATGTGAAGGGTTTACATTCTTACGAAGGAAGTTATTTCATGCATGGACGCAAGCTTAGAACTCTCCATTCGTTTTCTACTACTGCGTAGATGCGTATTATCAGTACTGTTAGTAACGAGTAACAAGTAGCTAGGAGGCAGATAACTAAAATCCTATCCCTCTTAGCTCGGCTGTCATTAGGGTTCCCGATATCAGCAAGTGGGATGAAGACTCAAGGCTCACGTAACAGTGAGTACTGGTATTGTATCACATGTAAACGGTAAGGTTTAAAATCGACAACAGTTGGTAAGGTAATGATTGTTCACTATGTTTGCAGTTAAGTTTGATTTGAGACGTGATTTAGAAAACTGCTTTGTTCTTTTTTTGTGATTACTGTTGTAAGAAAACGTGTGGGTAGGTATCCTACCCTATTGGAAAAAAATAAATAAAAACAGTAATTCTAGTGATTTCAAAGTATATCATGACCCATACTTATTACTTACTTAGTTGTGAAATACTAGCAGTACCAAAATATGGGCAGGTAGCCCTTTGTTTTGTTTTGTTTTCGAGTCTACCAAAAATTAATTTGTGATAGTGATAAACATTTTCAATCCATGCCTTGTGTTAAAAGTTTTCTATGTGTGTGAAATTACCGTTACAGATGTTCAACTTCAAGATCAACAAGCTCACTGTCATAGTAGTCTACAGTTTCATCCATGATGAATATGCTGTGACGATGAAACGAGCGCAATTTCTTGCGATACCTATGTCCAAGAAATTAAGAATTGAAGACGCCAACTCTATGGTTATTTTGGAGCAACGGAAATTAAAGGACAGGTTTCTTTCCAATTGTTTTAATGAAAAATTAGAAACAGTAGTTTAAAGAACTAACGGTTGACATTTCTGTTTGTAACGTTAAGTTTTTGTGTTTTTAATACGTTTTATTATTTGCGAGATTAATTTGATTATAGTAAAGTGAAGCACAATCTTATTTTGATGTCGAGTATAAGATGAGGTCAGTGTCTAACCTCAAACTTTAGGTACTTAGTGTTATGATTAGGTCTAGCATTCCAATTATCTCAACATCTGTTCAAAACTGCTTATTGCTAGTCTACTTGAAAAAAAAAAGGAAATCAGTCGGCTTTGACTTTACTTTGTTTTTGTGATAAAAATGATATCGTACAATTTGATGATTACAGTTCAACATGGTGAGTCAGAACGAGCTGCCGGCCTGCAAGTTGTTGATGTCATGCCCGGTGGCATAGCAGGTGTCGCTACTGCCTACCGTGAACACGTGGTGCAGCACGTGGTGTGGACACGTTGTTAATCCGCTGAGCAGTTCACATTTTTGTTGGGCTATTTGAGGTCTGAGCTAATTGGTGAAACTGTTGTTGTAGCCATCGAGGGTTTATTCCCTTTCGATTCTATAGAGTTGAAAAAAAAAAATTGGAGGAAGAAATGCAAAATTTTTAACTAAATTAGACATCAATGTTACAGTTACGCAAGTTTAAAATAAACAAGTTTTATTAAACGCATTGAGATCGGTTATAATAATTTCTGAAGGGTGATGATGATGGTCATGATGGTGGTCATGATGGTGGTCATGATGATGGTCATGATGGTGGTCATGATGATGGTCATGATGGTGGTCATGATGGTGGTCATGATGGTGGTCATGATGGTGGTCATGATGATGGTCATGATGGTGGTCATGATTATGGTCATGATGGTGGTCATGATGATGGTCATGATGGTGATCATTGTAGTGATCGTGGTGATGATCATGATGGTGGTTATGGTGATGATCATGTTAGTGGTCATGATGATGATGGTGGTGATAGTCATTTCTCATTATTCGGGCTGTCCATAGTTTCAATTTGACTACTTTAGTTTAATTAAAGTTGTGGATTATAATTATTGGAATTGGTCATTTAGTTTGCAATCGTAGAATGAAACATTTTACATTCAGTTTGGTTACCTTTTCTCAGACTGCATACACCATTTTATCATTCGTAATCGTAGGTGTAAAATCGGATCTATTTTTCCGT
>JALPQI010013380.1:0-31287 GCA_025490895.1 Thaumatotibia leucotreta | reverse complement strand
TATTTTTATGGAATTCGGGGTCGATCCCACCATCTTTTGCAGAGTTATCTTCATAACAGACACCAATTTGTTGAAATGTTGAATTGTTTGTGAGATCGGAGTATGAAAGAGTGAACAGAGGAGTTCCACAGGGTTTTGTCCTACGTCCTATTCTTTTTATACTTTATACGAATGATATAGTTAATTATATTTGTTATTATATAGTTTCTGATTGCCGACTAACAGTATTCGCGAATGACACTAGTGCCGTAGTAGCAGCAAATAGTTTACAGCTTCTAGACATTGGTTCTACGTCAACAGTTTCCCGTTGAATGCGGACAAAACAAAAATTATGTTATTTACACTCAACACAAAAAAGGGATGAGTTAGTTGTACTAACTAGTAATACTTTATTAGAAATAGTTTTTTTAAGGCCTTCGTCGCTGAGTGATGATGCCGGCCCTATAGCAAATTATTTATAAATTTAATTACTTAATGTCTACAATCAACCAATTCAATTATTAAATAATACAATTTTATAGCCCACTTAGATGTTGGGTTAGACAGCAAAATGTTGCACAAGCCTTCGTCACGTAATTTGAGTTTGGCTTGTGTTTCGAATACCCTACGTTCGGCCCCGATCCGGGCACACTCCACTAAAGCGTGGAAGGTGCCTTCTCTCACACCACAAGTTGTACAATTTGGAGTGTCGACCATTCTCATTAGGTGTCCGAATGCATTCCCTAAAAAAATGTGACGCAGTGACGATTTTTTTATGAGATGATGTTTTGTTTTCAATTTCTGATGTATGGATTGAAATCTAGCGTGAAAAAGAAATACAGGTGCATTGATTTTTTTTATATACTGAGTCGAAATAGCAACTAAAGCGTGACAGAGTGGTATGAAAAAAGACATCGAAAAGAATTTTGACCCAGAATCGAGTCTGCATTATATCATCAAAAACTTTAGGGATGTAGCTATAAGTATAACACATAAATAGAGCCTTTGTAGTCCCAAAAAGGGCAATACAAGCAAAAAAAGGGCATTAAAAGCCATTGTCAGCCTGCGCAGCTTAGTTGGTAGTAGTTCTACCCACGAGGATCTATATCTGGATCCCTAACGTTTTTTGACCTATTTTTGCATTCACTAAAGTTTTATGTCCGAATGATCATTTGTCCTAACGCTCATATGCCATATCTTTAATTTTCCTAATATCGTATGGATGAGTTTTGTTTTCCCTAATGCGTTATATCCTAATCATCATTTTCCATATCAATTATTCATCCTAACGTTATATGCAATAATAGTCATTAAGCCTAGTGTCAGTAAGCCTAATGATCGATAATCCTAATAATCGTATTTCCTATCTTTGTATGGCCTATCCTATTGTAGTTTATCCTATATTTATTTGTACTCTAGTCACATTTAGTCCACACTATTTAATGTATTCTTGAAAAAATAGGTATCAGTATAACACACCATTCATCGTAATTTTGACCGAAACCAACTTTTTTTTTTAATTTTAGGTTGAATATCTCGGCCATTTTTGATTTCGGGGAAAAGCTTTCTGGGTTGCAATAAAAAAAATAACCTCGAAGACTAAGGCGGGAGCAAAGCTCCCGCCTTAGTCTTCTAACCTAACCTATCCGAGTCGGATCTGACCCGGGAGGTTTTGTTCGCTCGCTTCACTCGCTCACTGCAGATAGTTCCCATTATTTAATATATTCTTGAATAAATGGGTATCAGAATAACACAATATTCACCGTAATTTTGACCAAAACACACATTTTTTAAATTTTAGGTCGAATATCTCGGCCATTTTTGATTTTGGGGAAAAGTTTTTTGGGTTGCAATAAAAAAAAATAACCTCGAAGACTAAGGCGGGAGCGAGCTCCCGCCTTAGTCTTCCAACCTAACCTATCCGAGTCGGATCTGCCCCGGAAGGTTTTGTTCGCTCGCTTCGCTCGCTCACTGCAGATTTAGTCCCCATTGATTGATGTATTCTTGAAAAAATAGGTATCAGAATAACACGACATTCATCGTATATTCTGCAAGCTAAATTAATAAGAAATAAAAAAAATATGAATAAATATTGTTATGTCTATTGATCGCTAGGGTCTCTGTCTCTGAGGACAACAACATTTAGGCTAAATGACATGAGGTGAAACGTTATTAGGGATTTCGAAGAATATGCAAATAACATTAGGGTTTTTAACAGTTATGGTAAAAAATGATTTGGGCAAGTGAGTTTTAGGGCAATCATTACATTATGGAAAATGAGTGTTATTGCAACTGATCGATAGGGCTAATATCCATTAGTGCAAAACAGTTCGGGCAAGTGATTTTAGGACAAACGATGTCAGGGATCTCGAAGCTGGAGGTTCCGGGTTAGAATCCCGGCGAGGGCATTATTTGTGTATTTATTTATCACAAATATTTGTTCCTTGGTCGTGGCTGTCTATGAATTTCAGTACCTGTATATATCTATCTTATTATATATATCGTCGCTTGGTACCCACATCACAAGCCTTAAAATTTAGCTTACCGTGGGACTAAGTCGATTTGTGTAAGATGTCCCAAAATATTTTATTTACTTAAAAGCAACAATCAACCGCAAGTGCTGACGTGGCCGAATGTGTATATTTCATCAAATTTGGGGTAAAATATACAAGCAATTTGATAATGACCCCAATAAATAAATAAAAAATACATGGAGCTAAATATTACTTAACTTCATATTGTTAATTGAAGTAATGGTCCGGCTTCAATTAACAATATGAAGTTAAGTAATATATAGCTCTGGTGACGGTTGTTCTAACTTTTTAGAGCTGTTGTTATTTACTATGTGTTATTTTGTTCACATTTTGAATTCTAGGGTAGAGTCACGCATGCCACGCTCGGAAATAAGTACCTATAAAAATATGTATTATATTTTAAGTTACAACAATCAAAGAATTATTCCACATGTTTTTTAACGCAATTGAGACAATTTTTTTGTGTTCACGCAACGAATTTCATAATTAATTTAAAGGAACACGTGTTTTTATAATGACTGATTATCTGAATACCCACACACGAAATACATTACTTTAATTTGATACACTTAATATTTCCTTCGGTTACCGCGAGGATTACACATGAAATAAAACTATGAAAACGGATAAACTTGCGTATATTAACTAATTTTAACTTCATTCCAACGTTTCGAACACTTTACAGGGTTCGTGGTCTGCGGATGTGGTTAGTTAATATACGCGAGTTTATCCGTTTTCATAGTTTTATTTGATACACTTAATTGTATAATTACTATGTCATAGAACTTTTACATGTGCATTACAAATTAGCTTCGGCTGTTGGTAAATGCGTAGCGCGGGCTATAAATTGACAGTCATCAACTAGAATATTCATCCACTAGCAAGACTCAGGTCTGTTGGTGAGCTTGGTGAATAACGCCGACGCCGAGTTTCTCCGCCGCCGCCGCCGCCGCCGCCGCCATGTCGCCGCTCGCCTGCTCGCTGTTCGCGCTCGCCGCGCTGCTCGCCGCCGCCGATGCAGAATACAATTGCGTTACAAAACAAATTGGTAAGTAGAATTCCTTAGATGACTTGGTGTAAACTATTAATTTGTTTTTTTTTTCTATATAAAATAGTAAAATTTATTCCAAACCAAACATAATTGCTCTACTATAAAACAATGTAAACATACTACTACAACACGGGTTTCGTTAGTGGGCAATCAAAGCAAAATAGCTTTTTTTAAATTCCATTCCACATAGTGCGACACAGGTATTACGTCATTCTGCCACTATGCATATAAAAAAAACTTTGATGTTTTTGTTGTTCATTTCATTGCATGTTTGAGAAAAGCACTATACATATCTCGGCCAGAAAAATAGGGTTGCCCACCTCATCAGACCTATCCGGCCTCGCTATATGTCTTCGGCCGGCAACCCCTTTCGTCCCGGCCTCTATAGTAATTTACTATACATTGTTTTATTGTGTTCGGCGTATATACGTAATTACACATTTTATAACTAAACATTGTTAATAACTGGACCCGATATGCTTGATCAGCTCGATATATTGATCGTAAGTGGTAGAGGACTTGATACGTCAGATCCGATATTAAATATTATAATATTAAGTAGGAAAATAAATTTATTTTTAATTTACTTGGATTTACTGTTCGAGATCAAGATTCCGTAGTGGTTAATATTAAGTACTTATCGATTTTAACTTTTTTTTATATAGGTCGAACAAGTAATGTAGTCCAACCACTCACTGACGTTAATATTCCATATGGTTCCTCGGAAGTTGAATTTCAGGTAAGATTTAAGTTAACAATGTTAACATTATTAATATAAGTCTACATAATTAAAATAATATGATTTATATTTTGATAATGGAAAAAAATTTTTTGCTGATTAATTCAGGCGCCATGAAAAATGGTTATGAATGCTAATTACAAAAATGATAAGAAGCCCAAACTACCAAGAGGAATTATTAAAAAATCTTAAACAAATATAATGGAATAAATGACTCAGTAAATTGTAAGTAAATTTAATATTTTAGAGTACTGAATTGCAACTCTGCTAGCCCAATTAAATCAGTAGAAACTTTATGGATTTATAATTACATGGCAACAGTTAAAAACGTAATTCATGTGTTTACATGACACAGGACTATGATGACTGATTCTATTTTTAGGATTAGGATTTATAGATTCGTCATGTCCGTCTGTCACAGCCGATTTACTCGGAAACTATAAATGCTACAGTAATGAAATTTGGTGAGGATGTGTTGTATAAATCGCTACAGGATTATGATACTATATTGTAAAAAAAATAATTGGGGCCCTCCATACATGTAACTGAGTGGTAGAATTTTTTTTTAGATGTATATAAGTGTGTGGAGTGTTAATAGAAAGATCTTTAAAATAGATATCAAGGTTTTTAAATTCCATTTTTATTTGAGTCAACCGTTTTCGAGATATCAGCTCTCAAAATCTGAAAAATGTCCCCCCTCTTTTTTTTTAACTGCGCGTTATAAAAAAATGTTATGCACATTAATAATAGTACATTACAACAAGTGTGCTAAGTTGATCATTATACTCGAGGTGGTATTGTGCGCGTGAGCTGTAAGCGAGAGAGCAGAGAGTATAATGATCAATGCACACAAGTTTCATACGACGTTTTTCAACACACTTGCGAGGAATAAACGACTTTGAGTAACACTTTTACTAACCTTTGTTGCTAGATACTTTCTACTTACATAGGTACTATCCCAAATTTACGTTTAACCTTTTTATTTTATTCTTGTTCATTACTTGAAGTTCACAATTTTTACATGAAAGCAATAACAGACCACATAACAAAATAATCGCAACAAATATTTGAAATTCACTCCACTCCGAATAACAAATAAAATGGTAAATACTATTATAATACGGCGCATACGTAAGGAATTTTTAACGCGCGCAAATTTCTAAGGCAGCAACCCTATCGACAAACAGCCAATATAAAAAAAACTCCGAATAATTAACGATTATCATAAAATTAAAATATAACTTTACATTTAATATAATTACTTAATAAATTGGCACAATTTCAATATTTGATTTGTTTATTTACGAAATATTATAGTATTTTATAATAATATTCTGAATTCCACTATTTCTGCCACATGACACCTCTTTGGTCAATTTAAAAAATAAACATAACTTGACTAAATTGGAATGCTTCATCTACATGACATAATCCTTGCAAATTTTTGCAAACTTACTTGGTCTTGCAACATGTAGGTTGATTTAACTGTATTTTTAATGATAATTTGATAGTGGTACGGAACCCTTTGCGCGCGAGTCCGACTCGCACTTGGCGGGTTTAATATGTTTTTCCAGTATTTTCCAAAGATTATTAATTTGTTACCTATCGTTTCAGGACAGCTGCCCTCCATCATACAAGATGGTTGGTGAACTAGTAACAGTTTGCAACGAATCTCCAGGAAACCAAGACCCTGTCATTACCTCCCCCTCTTATGGCCTCTCTCCAGTACCTGTGCTGTGTAAAGACCCCTCCACATGTGTTGTTCACAGCCAGGAGTATTGCGACTTGAAATGACCTCGAGCGCAATCTTATTGGATTAAATAAATTGTGTGTCATCTTATTACATCTTTCCTTGGTCCTTCTCTTTATCTTAATATCTTATGTACATTGTCACCATAAAATACGTGCTACCCCATTGCTTGTGAGATTTTTGGTTTCAGAAGAGTGCTTACAGTTGTTTTAACTCCTCTTGGAGGTTTATTTTGTCCAAAAACCTCACAGGCATCGGGAATGCGCTTCGTTTTTGGCCACCTTTATGGGTGGTTATAGATGTGGCCATCATAGGTATAATATTAAAAAAATTGCCGAGAAATAAAAAAATCATAATCACTTTGCAATGCAGCAGCGACTTGAAAATAGTCTTGAAAACATTTTATAATATACTCTTATTATTTCTTCCTGTATCATATTATAGAAAGACCACAAAATTATATTAATAAAATCAAAACACGTCAATTTTGGACTACCTATATCAAAGAAAATATATCAATATCTTGAGACATATATATATCTTAGGTATACAAATCGATTTATTCCCGTTCCCGAGCTCAAATTAAGGCTTGTGATGCGGGTACGAAGCGACAATATATGTAATAGACATATTGATATGTACTTAAATACATAGACAGCCACGAGTTAGTCTTAGTTCCGATCGATATGGTAAACTATATTTTAGCGCGTTCGATATGGTAAACTATATTTTTATGGAATTCGGGGTCGATCCCACCATCTTTTGCAGAGTTATCTTCATAACAGACACCAGTTTGTTGAAATGTTGAATTGTTTGTGAGATCGGAGTATGAAAGAGTGAACAGAGGAGTTCCACAGGGTTTTGTCCTACGTCCTATTCTTTTTATACTTTATACGAATGATATAGTCAATTATATTTGTTATTATATTGTTTCTGATTGCCGACTAACAGTATTTGCGAATGACACTAGTGCCGTAGTAGCAGCAAATAGTTTACAGCTTTTAGACATTGGTTCTACATCAACAGTTTCCCGTTGACAAAACAAAATTACCTATGTTATTTACACTCAACACAAAAAAAGGGATGAGTTAGTTGTACTAACTAGTAATACTTTATTAGAAATAGTTTTTTTAAGGCCTTCGTCGCTGAGCGATGATGCCGGCCCGATAGCAAATTACAATTACTTAATGTCTACAATCAACCAATTTAATTATTAAATAATACAATTTTATAGCCCACTTAGATGTTGGGTTAGACAGCAAAATGTTACACAAGCCTACGTCACGTAGTTTGAGTTTGGCTTGTGTTTCGAATACCCTACGTTCGGCCCCGATCCGGGCACACTCCACTAAAGCGTGGAAGGTGTCTTCTCTCACACCACAAGTTGTACAATTTGGAGTGTCGACCATTCTCATTAGGTGTCCGAATGCATTCCCTAAAAAATGTGACGCAGTGACGATTTTTTTATGAGATGATGTTTTGTTTTCAATTTCTGATGTATGGATTGAAATCTAGCGTGAAAAAGAAATACAGGTGCACTGATTTTTTTTTATATACTGAGTCGAAATAGCAACTAAAGCGTGACAGAGTGGTATGAAAAAAGACAACGAAAAGAATTTTGACCCAGAATCGAGTCTGCATTATATCATCAAAAACTTTAGGGATGTAGCTATAAGTATAACACATAAATAGAGCCCTTGTAGTCCCAAAAAGGGCAATACAAGCAAAAAAAGGGCATTAAAAGCCATTGTCAGCCTGCGCAGCTTAGTTGGTAGTAACTCTACCCACGAAGCTGGAGGTTCCGGGTTAGAATCCCGGCGAGGGCATTATTTGTGTATTTATTTATCACAAATATTTGTTCCTTGGTCGTGGCTGTCTATGTATTTAAGTACCTGTATGTATCTATCTTATTATATATATCGTCGCTCCCACATCACAAGCCTTAAAATTGAGCTTACCGTGGGACTAAGTCGATTTGTGTAAGATGTCCCAAAATATTTTATTTACTTAAAAGCAACAATCAACCGCAAGTGCTGACGTGGCCGAATGTGTATATTTCATCAAATTTGGGGTAAAATATACAAGCAAATTGACAATGACCCCAATAAATAAATAAAAAATACATGGAACAGGACTATTACTTCAATTAACAATATGAAGTTAAGTAATATTTAGCTCTGGTGACGGTTGTTCTAACTTTTTAGAGCTGTTGTTATTTACTATGTGTTATTTTATTCACATTTTGAATTCTAGGGTAGAGTCACGCATGCCACGCTCGGAAATAAGTACCTATAAAAATATGTATTATATTTTAAGTTACAACAATCAAAGAATTATTCCACATGTTTTTTAACGCAATTGAGACAATTTTTTTGTGTTCACGCAACGAATTTCATAATTAATTTAAAGGAACACGTGTTTTTATAATGACTGATTATCTGAATACCCACACACGAACTTTAATATATGATCAAACGAACTTCTTGAAGTGAAGTTCGATCGATATAATATGAGTGGTTTCATTTGAAGATACAAATTAACAGGTAGTCCTTTGACCTACAAGGCAACATATTCGCACGCTTTAATAATTTTATTTTATTAGTAACTGTATTGATTTTTAGCAAATCGATACACCAAAAAAAACTAGTTACATACCTAACCTCCCCACTACTAGCAGCCGTTACAGCTCATTCTTTTCAAAGTAGGAATCTCATTTTAATGATCTCGTCTCTCAACAAAACTGGGCTGGGCGGGCGGGTGATTTGTATCTTCAAATGAAACCACTCATATTATATCGATCGAACTTCACTTCAAGAAGTTCGTTTGATCATATATCATATTTCGTGGTTTCATTTTCGATACAAATTAACAGGTAGTTGTTCAGAGATCGAGTTTTGTTGACGTATCGTGTATAGTCGTAGAAATACACGATAAATAAAGTACGAGATTCGAGTGAAATTATTTTATATTCATGAATCATGATACATTTATAAATCAGGTTTATTCAAATTATAACAAACAACCACTTTGCTTAATAAGTACCTATAGTACAAATTGATCATCAAACGAAACAATGTCGTTTATAATTACATAAAGGTATTAATCATTTTTATTGGCTGGCAAACAAACTGATTTTGCAAAATTTGACTCCTCTATAAGGGGTCTGTGGTAAAACTTAGCAAACGACTGGGATGACGCAGTCCAGCCAGCTGTTTTGCGGATCATGTCGACACTGAGGCCGGCCGCGCGCCGCGCGCGCCGCCGACGTGGCGGCGTGACGGGCGCTGTGCGCGCCGAACACCGCCACGTCGATCCCGCTCGCGCTTTACACTTGTTTGATCCATCTGCTTATCATTGTGCTGTCGCGCCCCTGTGGGGACGCTTCACAGTGATTAAGAGATGATCAATACTCGAAGGTCTTAATTCTCGAGTCACCGACATGTAGTCGATAAGTGTCGTAGCCGGGCAAATTCAGAGATTTTCACCGAAAAAGGGAAGAAACAAAACTGGCTGATTTCGTCCTATCCCTGACGTTTTTATCAGATCTGATATTATAATCTCAACTCCATTGTTATTTATTTTAATGTTATTTAATTTAATCATTGAAAATGTCTGTACCCTATGTGCGGTACATAAAGCCAGTAGAACTACAAGTTTTTGGTCATTTTCTCTAAACTTAATTGGCTGTTAGGAACTCATTCTGAAATATGACCTAACACTAGCTGAGGATCCCATGTACATGCGTACTTTGGTAAAGAGGGTCTTTTTCTAAATACGCCTTTTAGTATCCTTTTAATGCAATCATTTGAAGCAAGGTCATTGCCTAAGAGTAACGACAATGCTGAACGATGACTATTAAGCGTACCGTATGATGCACCGGTCTCGAACAGCTCGGCCAAAAATGATGCAACTTGAGGAACCGAGGCGTCAAACACGTTACAAGAATTATCTTGGCAATATTTCCACCACACCTTATAGCAGACGCCGTATTGCTGTAATGTTTTATCAGACAGTGACGCTGTCATTAAATGTAGGGCAGTGGCCGGCACGCCGCGGTAGGAGAACGCGCGGCGCAGAGCACTGCTGCACCCAGGGTAAGCGTCTGGTGGAGCGGATGCTGCTGTCTGAAATGCGATAATACCAAGTTTGGCTGAGGTTCCAAAACCATTACGTCCGAAACTAATAAGTCCATTAATTGTGGATACCAAGCTTGCGCAGGCCACATCGGAAAGACTAAAATACCTGTAGCTTTATCTTGGATAATCTTTTGTAAACAATTTAACAAAAAACAAAATGGCGGAAATGCATAAAAGAATTTCTCGTTCCAACTTATCGTAAAAGCATCTACGCTAATGGCATCTGGGTCTTGCTTCCAAGATACATATTCGCGGAACTTGGCATTAGTGCAAGACGCAAACAGGTCAATCTCTGGACTGCCTAACTTGTTCACAATTACATTATATGCTGTTTCTGACAGCTCCCACTCCGCATCAGGATTGACTCTGCGAGACTCTTCATCAGCCTCTATATTGTCTTTGGTATTTATATACGAGGCGAATAGCCATATTTGTCTCGCCTCACACCATTGCCAAATGTCACGAGAAAGTGCGCTCAAGTGCTGGAATTGTGTACCGCCCATACGGTTTATATAACTAATTGCCGTAGTATTGTCTACGCGCAGCAAAATAGATATGTCAGAAATATTTTTTGCAAATGATTTTAGAGCTAGAAATATTGCCAGCAACATATTTTACAGACAAACGGGTCTTAATCGCGTAAACTTACGTTTAATTATATCCTGACGTTTCGGGCATGACGTTACACCCGTGGTCGCAGGCAGACTGGCGAGAGAATGTATCAACACCTTCGAGCTGCGCGGGTTTTTTCGAACTACCCGCACTTGATCTTGATTATTCACTTCTAGGCTAGGGTTGTCACTAGGCCTACACACAACACTCACAACATCCAATGGCTTAAAAATGGATGTTTCACCACGCTTACATTTGTAAATCACGGGATTCCACGCGGACGAGATTCCTTGCCCCTCATTTTGATTAAAATTCCGATGTTTCTTAATTTCAATAGCTTCACGTACTTTTCGGCTATGATGTATACGCTCGGTTGAGAGGACTTTCGGGTTATGGAGCTCAATCCAGTGGTTAGGTCCGGACTCCAACAAATGCTCGGCCACAGCAGACTTATTCGTTTGACGCTTTTTAACAGCCGTGATATGTTCCTTGACCCTTTCCGCTATGGTGCGTTTGGTTTCCCCAATATAGGAACTACCACAGCTACAATCGATCTTATAAACGCCCGGTGTGTGATAAGGTAAAACATCCTTAGGCGACCTTAGATGACCTGCCACCTTTGATAACGGCATGTAAACGGTTGGTATGGAATACTTATTCAAAAGCGTACCTATTTTGTCCGTTACACCCCTGACATAAGGCAAAAATGCTGGTCGCCTTGCAACATCTGGATGTTTCTTCCTCGGTGTTCGTCTGGGTTGCCGTCTGTTCATTATGTAGCCATTTCTCTTCAGAACCTCCTGAACGTGCGATAACTCAATTTCTAGAAATTCAGGGTCACAAAGGTCATGTGCTCTGTTCTTTAGAGAATTAACCACAGACTGAAGCTGGCGGGGGTGGTGGTGAGACAGAGCGTTCAAATACCTGTCAGTGTGTGTGGGCTTCCTATAGACAGTGTGCGCCAAAGAACCATCATCTCGACCTATCACCTTCACGTCCAGAAAAGGCAAACTGCGCTCCGATTCCAATTCATACGTGAATTTGACTTTAGTATGAATGGAATTGAGATACTGGAGTAATTGCTCAACTTCATGCTTGCCACCTCTCATAACGCAAAAGACATCATCGACATACCGTTTCCATAATTTCACTGCCCATGGTTGCAGATCTATGCTGGTCTCGAAATGCTCCATCCAGATATTTGCTAAAACCGGTGCCACAGGGCTACCCATAGCAACTCCGTCGATCTGGAGATAATGCCCCCCTCGATATAAAAAGTAGCTCCCTTCTAAGCAATTCCGGAGCAAAACCATGACAGAACTCACTATCCCATTGTCAGCAAGCCTCTTTCGAACTACTTCTAGACACTCTTTAACCGGAACATTGGTGAAAAGTGACTCAACATCGAAACTCACCATTAAGTCTCCTGGTTCCAGCGTTATGTCCTTAAGGATGTCTATGAAGTGACGGGAATCCTTCACGAAAGACGACGTGTTTCCCACAAGCGGCTGCAACACCGATGCAACATGCTTTGCCAGATCATAAGTAGGTGAGGCGATTTGACTTACAATTGGTCGCAAAGGCACGTTTGGTTTGTGTACTTTCGGTAACCCGTACAATTTCGGTGGTTGCACTGTTTTAGGCTTGTACAAGCGGTTAAAAACGTCTTCCTGAAATAACACCTCATGGTCTCTGATGACAGCCCTAATCCGACGCGTAACTCTGGCAGTGGGATCATATGAGACAGACTTATAGACGCTAGTGCCACTCAATAAAACCCGAATCTTAGCGTCATAGTCTATTGAGTCCATGACCACAGTGGCGTTCCCTTTGTCAGCCTTCAGAACCAGTATATTCTCATTCGCTTTCAAATTCCTCAGGGCTGATCGCTCATCTGCAGTAATATTACTCTTCGGTAGTGTAGCCTTTCGCAAAATAACCGCAACATCCTGTCTAAGAACCTCGGCATCGCTAGACGGAACCCTGTTACGCATTATTGCCTCCTCAACACTACAGATCGCGGTCTCATATGGAATCCGCTTGGGTGTCAAAGCGAAATTCAACCCTTTTTCAAGTATACTGACGGTCGCTTTTTCAATGACAGTGGTCGATAAATTAATCACCGTGGAGGTGACTTTATCAGGGCGATTTCCACCCGCAGTCTCGTTATTTCCATATCGATACAGCAACTTTTCGTATTTTCTGTCATGTACCTCACTTCTATAATAAAAAATACGTTCCGCTTGTTCGAAGGTAATCCGATCCCACACATCAAAATCACTACATGATAACACTGCACTACACGCACTATGCAACCTGTATAACTCGCACTGCACTCTGTCCAAGTCCGCGAAATGATTTCTTATTTGCTGTTTTAATAGGCGGATACTTGCAGCACTTAGAATGTTCGCGGAAAACGTAAGTTTACGCGATTAAGACCCGTTTGTCTGTAAAATATGAGTGATAATCGTGAAAGTTTAAATCAATATATTGCCAGCAACTCTAGATAATTAATATGGAATGCAAGTTCGCTGTCTTTCCATGAACCGTTTATTCTGGAACCATTATAAAAGGCTCCTCAGCCAGTACGCGATGCGTCGGTGTAAATTTCCATACCATATGGGTCGCTTTTTATAGGCTTGTCTATAATGTAAATATTACTAACCCACCAGTTAAGGTCATCTAAAATTATTTTTGGTAATTTTACTCTAGCGTCATATTTACTGTACTGCCTCAAAAGTATATATTTTTGCCGTTCTAATATTTTGGTATACAACCAACCATACCGCGCTGCTGGACAGGCCGAAACAAGCGTACCTACCAACTGAGAAAACTCCCGGATCGAAACAGTAAGTAGTTTTAAATACCTTTGAACCATAGTGGCTATTTTGTTTCTTTTGTCTAATGGCAACGAAAGAGTCATTTGAGTGGAATCATACATAAATCCTAAAAATTTGCACAATTGTTGTGGTTGTAATTCACTCTTGTCGTAATTTATTACGACAAGAGTCCCAAACATTCAAATTCAGAATCCCAAACATTCAAATAACGCTATCGGGTCATTAACGTTACGAAGACATTCGTCATAGGACTTAGCTAAGCAAAAAATATCGTCCAGGTAGCAAACTGATTTGTGCCCTCGTCTACGCAAGTGAGCCACGACTTCCCTAACTATCTTAGTAAAACATCTAGGTGCTATAGATAAACCGTAACACATGGCGTTAAATTCGAACGTTATCGTTTCATTTGAGTTAGGCGCAATATATTGAAATCGTAAGTATTTACGAGATTCTTTATGGATAGGTATGAGTAGGTACGATTCCTTTAAGTCAATGGTTGCCATAAACCAGTTTGTTTGTAATAATTTGCAAGCCGTCCTGTGATCCTCCATCTTAAAATGGGTTTTAGGTATAAAACGATTTAACGATTTTAAATTTAAAATAAATCTTTTCGTACCATTAGGCTTAGGGGCCAAAAATGTACCTGAAATAAACTGGTCATCACATTGATCGACCTGTGATATAGCACCTAACTCGAGTAGGTTAACAATGGCTATAGACATTTCCCGTTGTTCGTTTGATGAACGATTTATCTGAGGTAAACTTATTTGGAATGGTTCCGTTACGAACGGAATAGGTATTTCATCCCGTATCCAGCTAAGAATATTAGTATTATCCGTGATATTTAGCCAACAATTATAGAAATATTGAACGCGTCCTGAATGTACCTCTGTATTATGGGCGCGGATGGGCACGTGTCTTGCTCGTGTTCGTTCTGTGGTGTGTCGACGTGGTCGGTGCTGGTCGACGCGTCGACGCGGGTAATCTCCGTTGGCCTCCTCGCCCCCCCCCTGTTTGTCGGGTACCGAGGAGACCCGTTCCAGTTTCCCTGAAACTGTTGGCGGATACCACTTGTACTAGCCACGGCTGGAGTGTAGGTAGGCCTAGTCGTAGGCAATGATTTCTTTATTTGTAACCCCTGCTTTTCAATTGTTTTGGAGGCTTTAATTTTTTCTGGCAGGCCGACGCCGAACAATGTCTCATCTCGTTCGCTATCTTGTATGACGCTAAGAAAGGGTTTCGCAAGACCTGGCGTAATCATCTTGATCCTAGCTTGAGTTTCTGTATAATGCAAGTCACATAAAATGCGACAGCCGTCACTGAGCATTTTGATTGCATCGATTTTATTGTCGCCAGTCATCAACGACGTCATTGCCCGGCTAATTACCGTTATCCCGGTACCAAGTTGTTGTTGGTTACCTTCGACTTTTTTGTCACGTATCCTGACCATTTCAGCGACTGCGGCCGATATCTCAATGTTGAGTTTCGGGGCTTGTAGCAAAGTACAATTGCTAGGAATAGGGTATTGTTTTAATGCCTGCTCTTTGGTTTCCTTGTTCATACCAGATTTTAATAACGGCAGCCAAAGCTGGGTCAAATTACTGTGTATCTCTTGACCCCAAAGCGGTCCGGAGTCTATGGTCTCGCCTAAGGCTAGTAAAATTTCGGGATCCAGAGGTGGACCAGCTTCAGTTTCCAACGCCGGCGCCGGCTGCGGAGACGGATCAGGCTGCGCCGTCAAGGATGGTACTGCCGGGGCTTCGCTTTGAGTTTGATCGATAACCGTTGGCTCGGTGGTAATAACCGTTTCATCGGCACAAGGTAAGGGTACCGTTTCCTCATAATAGGGCTCGTCTTCTGTAGGACAATGAACCAAGTATGTTAAGAATATGGATGGTTAATATACGCTATTTTAATAGTTCATGTTTGAATCTATTATTTACGTGCATACATGTAATTCGCCTCGTTCGCTTTGGAATCTATGGCGGGTAGATGACTTTTGCCGCGTTCTAATTAGAATCTATGGCAATATATCGTAACAATACTTTCGATTCGAACAGTAAATGCACGATAGGAGGAAACAAAATAACTTTTGATAAACACACTTACCGTGAAAATAACTATTATTTTCTTCATTCGAAGATGACAATGAATAACGCCGTCGTTTACGACGGTGTTTATCTTTTAATTTCTCCATTTTTCGTAGATAGTAATCCATTTTCTCATCGAATGATCGTTTAGGCATTATAGCCGTATAAAAACCTAACTTGGAAACAACTGTTTTATGAGGGGAGGAGCACGTGCGCTCGTTGCCTCGCACGGAAAAAGAATGAGCTGTAACGGCTGCTAGTAGTGGGGAGGTTAGGTATGTAACTAGTTTTTTTTGGTGTATCGATTTGCTAAAAATCAATACAGTTACTAATAAAATAAAATTATTAAAGCGTGCGAATATGTTGCCTTGTACCTACAAGGCAACATATTCGCACGCTTTGACCACGCTTTGACCTCAAAGGACTACCTGTTAATTTGTATCGAAAATGAAACCACGAAATATTATTTGATACACTAAATATTTTTTTCGGTTACCGCGAAATCGGTTACACATGAAATAAAACTATGAAAACGGATAAACTCGCGTATATTAACTAACTTTAACTTCAATCCGACGTTTCGAACACATCACAGGGTTCGTAGTCTGCGGATGTGGTTAGTTAATACGAGTATTATCCGGTTTCATAGTTTTATTTGATACGCTTAATTGTATAATTACCATGTCATAGAACTTCTACATGTGCATTACAAATTAGCTTCGGCTGTTGGTAAATGCGTAGCGCGGGCTATAAATTGACAGTCATCCACAAGAATATTCATCCACTAGCAAGACTCAGGTCTGTTGGTGAGCTTGGTGAATAACGCCGACGCCGAGTTTCTCCGCCGCCGCCGCCGCCGCCGCCGCCGCCGCCGCCATGTCGCCGCTCGCTCGCTCGCTGTTCGCGCTCGCCGCGCTGCTCGCCGCCGCCGATGCAGGTTACAATTGCGTTAAAAAAACAATTGGTAAGTAGAATTCCTTAGATGACATGTTGTAATTTATTAATTTTGTAGAGGTTGCTATATTAACCGGGAAGAAACCGTGTAGGTCGAAAGGCGGGGGACAACTGACGGGCCCGCGCCTCGCGGGTCACACGTGGAATGCCAACACAGCATTCATGTAGATACACATGTGTCCCTACAATTTGTTATTTATTTTACTATATAAAATAGTCAAATTTATTTCGAACCAACAATAATAGGCTACTTGACTTATATCAAATTTAGTCCAAAAAATTATTATTTTCTGTAGTATTTATTGAAAAGATCAATATTTTTCGATTACGGTGTATTAAAAGTGTTTGATGGGTACATATTTTTTAATGAAAATTTTGTTTTATTTTTTTTTTATTTCGTACTCTGAAAACGATGTCGGCCATGATGTGACGTCATAGGATCTTAAACTAATTTCATGTCGAATATTATACGAGTGAAGTTCGCCATGGACTTGTAGGCATGTAGCTTTGCTGTGACATTGACATAACATAAGTGACATGTCAAATGATTGTTTTCGGTTTGAGTGACGTCACACCACAGATAATCTAAGCATTAACATGGCTAGTATCGTTTTCGCGCGGTAACAAAATTTTAAATTTTAAGATATAATTTCGCGGTTTTCTAGGTCGTGAAAAAATATATTTATATTTTTTTTCCGTTAATCTGATATTGATTAATTATATACGACAAACTTTAAAAATGGTCAAGTAGCCTATTGCTCTACTATAAAACAATGTAAACATTCTAGTGCGACACGGGTTTCGTTAGTGGGCAATCAAAGCAAAATAAATCAGCAACAGGCGTCGCCTCATACACATTACACATCAATGAGGGCATCCGCAATAGGGTTTGTCATATTATCTATATTTTATGGACTTAGCTAAAGAAACCAAAAGTTATTTAGGTGTTTTTTTTTCTCAAACATGCAATGAAATACTTATGTTTTGTTCCTTATAATAGGCTGCAAAGAATGATGTTTCAGGTGCGACTAGGACAAGAGGTCGTTAATGAAATGTAATACAAATCTTGATGGCCTAAGCCGGCAAAGAGCTCTTTTTAAATTCCATTTCACATAGATTTGTAGTAGTAGTAGTATAACTCTTTACTGTACAAAAACGAAAAATCAAATTCATATAAGTAAAAGGCATGTACAAAGGCGAACTTATCTCTTCAAGGGATCTCTTCCAGTTAACCTTAAAGTAGATGAGAGGAGATGGTCCACCCTGTTGTGGCATAATTATTTTATGAATAATTATATATGGCATAAACTATGTAGTCATGGGCTTTGTGCAGAAACTGTTGTGGCATACTCAACTTGAGCATATTTCGTTGTGGCAGATTTCGAGTAGTTCGAATATTATTCGAGCATAATTTCGATAATCCTATTTATAATGAGGCATAATCTGGATGTGCATAAAAAGTATCGGCATAGTTTGTTTTAGCATAGCAGAGAAGGAATAATCGAGGTAGTTGTAATATTCTTAGTACTTCCTAGGTTGCTAAAAAAAAACCTCGAAGACTTAGTCTTCTAACCAAACCTACCCGAGTCGGATCTGCTCCGGAAGGTTTTGTTCGCTCGTTTCGCTCGCTCACTGCAAAAATTTTCACCCTCATAACAAATTCTGCCTGACGAAAAATGCAAGGTAAGTTTCGAACATGTGGCTATATTCCAAAAAAATATGCAAATCTAATGTCTGTCTTAAAACACTCGGCGTAAATAATAATATGCCAAGATAGTTTCGGGCAAAATAATGTTCGAAGTATTGTTATTTATGCCAAGTGATGTTTCTGCCTCATTAAGATTATGTCAAAATAGATTATGCCAAGTAGTAGTAGTAGTAATAGTAGTAAACACTTTATTGCACAAATCATAAAATAAACATAAAAAAGTCTGTTATGTCCTAACTTCCTAAGCGTTTCGGACAAAAAAATATGCCAGATAGAGGGAACCCGAGAGGGGATAATGCAACCGGGTGACAAATGTAGCTATAATAGCTACGTGTACAATAAGATCTTATATAGAAAGTCATAGGATATAAATAAATACAAACATATTCAATACAACAGAAAATAAATACAGACATAATAATAGAACAGATATAATCATACAGGTGATAGGAAAAGATACTTAAAGATTATAAATACAAACATAATAATAGAACAGATATAATCATACAGGTGATAGGAAAAGATACTTAAAGATTAAAACATAACTGATACATACGACAACAATATATACTAGAAACAGTAAAAAACAAGAAAAATAAAAGAGTTAACATTACGATATATCAGCCAACCATAGCCCCTTTAACCCTTCCCTGAACGACGAGACTGACTGCGTTTTTGTGACACAGGCAACACGTCATTCTGCCACTATGCATATAAAAAAAACATTGATGTTTTTGTTGTTTATTTCATTGCATGTTTGAGAAAAACACTATACATACCTCGGCTGGAAAAATAGGGTTGCCCACCTCGGACCTATCCGGCCTCGCTATATATATATATGTCTTCGGCCGGCAATCCCTTTCGTCCCGGCCTCTATGTACTATACATTGTTTTATTGTGTTCGGCGTATATACTTAATTACATATTTTATAACTAAACATTGTTAATAACTGGACCCGATGTGCTTGATCAGCTCGATATGTTGATCGTAAGTGGTAGAGGACTTGATACGTCAGATCCGATATTAAATATTATAATATTAACTGTTATAGAAGGAAAATAAATTTCTTTCAATATACTTGTATTTACTGTCATACATTTCGAGATCAAGATTGGTGGTGGTTTATATTAAGTACTTATCGAACTTAAGTATTTTTTTATATTGTTCATAGGTCGAGAAACTAAAATAGTCCAACCACTCACTGAAGTTGACATTCCATATGGTTCCTCGGAAGTTGAATTTCAGGTAAGATTTAAGTTAACAATGTTAACATTATTAATATAAGTTTACATAATTAATAGTACATTATTGCAGAGGCCGGGAAAGCGAATTTCGTGGATGAGTATTTTTTGTCGGACGAAGCGAAGCTGAGGCCGACAATTACATACGAATCCACGAAATTCTATTTCCGTCCGAGGCACATATAGGACTTTTCTCCAAACATGCAAGGAAATAAAACAAAATTTATTACAATCGATTAAGTAATTCTTCTTGCAAATTGAATAACAATTGAAAAGAAAAAATCTCTTATGATTCCCGCCTAAACTTTTTTTTAATGCATGGTCGTTCATAAAAAATAGTAACGATATCTATGGTTTCATTAAACCGTACCTACACGACCTGACACACCGAGGCGTTTGTAACTCATGATAGAACGAGACGGCCATAGATTTGATCGCCGTCTCTCGCTCTATCCAGACCAGGCGTTTGGTCGTGGCTTTAGAATTTGGCTGTATGCATTTTTTTCAAAGTCCAAAAGTAGTTTTTAAGAAGTAAAAAACAATACATTAATGGATTTTAGTACAATTTCGCGGCCGCAAAAACTGTACAATAATGAAAATCTTTTTTTTTAATTTGAGCTGGTACATAAGAAGGTACTTCGCGTTTCGTTTTTGCTACATTAATGCGAACATTTCCGAGCATATTGGAGAAAAATAATATGTTTTATATTTTGATAATAGAAATAAATGATTTCTTGATTAATTCAGATGCCATGAAAAATGATTATAAATACTTATTACAAAAATGCTAAGAAGCCTAAATCAACAAGATGAATTATTAAAAAAATCTTAAGCAAATATAATGAAAGCAATTAGTCAGTAAATTTTATGTGAATTTAATATTTTACAGTACTGAATTGCAACTCTGCTAGCCTAATTAAATCAGTAGAAACTTCATGGATTTATAATTACATGGCAACAGTTAAAAACGTAATTCTTGTTCTGCGTGTTTACATGACACAGCACTATGATGTGATGACTGATCCTATTTTTATGTTTATTCCAGTATTTTCCAAAGATTACTAATTTGTTACTTATCGTTTCAGGACAACTGCCCTTCTCCATTTACATTGGCTGGTGAACTATTAATAGTTTGCAACAATTCTCCAGGATACGAAGACCCTGTCATTATCCCCCCCGCTGGCCTCTCTCCAGTAACTGTGCTGTGTGATGACCCCTCCCCATGTGTTCTTTACAGCCTGGAGTATTGCGACGTGCCATGGCATCGAGCGTAATCTTATTGAATTAAATAAACTGTGTGTCATCTTATTACATCTTTCCTTGGTCCTTCTTTTTATCTTAATGCCTTATGTGCATTGTGAGCATAAAATATGTGCATCCCTATTGCTTATGGGATTTGGGACTCAGAATTAGGACCTAAAAAGATTTTTTGCTTTCAGAAGAGTGCTTACAGTTTTTTTAACTCCCCATGGAGGTTTAATTTGTCCAAAAACCTCATCAGGCATCGGGAATGCGCTTCATTTTTGGCCACCTATTAAATAAAATTATTAAAAAAATAGCCGAGTAATAAAAAAATCATAATCACTTTACAATTCAGCAGCGTCTTGAAAATAGTCTTAAAAACATTTTATAATATACTCTTACTATTTCTTCCTGTATCATGTTATAGAAAGACCACAAATTATATTAATATTAAATACTGTAAAAACTACTTCAATATCAAATAAGCTCGTCTGGATACTATAATGCAAAGTGGGCATAATTAACATTTAAAAACATAAAACTTTTTAAAAAATGCTCCTTACTAATGGCGTCCATTTAGTGACTTCAATACATCAAGGATATACTTGCCACCCATCTAAGTCACACAATTAATTTTTGTATCAATATCAGATATCTTAAAGGTTTCCATTACTAAGCCATTACACAAAAAATGCGATAACGGAAACCTACAGAACTATAGGCTCATAGCTCTGATACCGGTATTCTCTATAATTATTATCAAATATATATACCAATAATTGTATAACTGGTATGGATGCTCTTAGTTTATTTTGTAATGAGCAGACGCCATTTAGGGAAAATATGAAATAAACATGGCTATACATGATCTCTCAGATATAGTAATAGAGGGACTTGAAAAAAAGACATCCATACCTATGTGCGCTTTTCACCGATATGATCAAAGCTTTTGATCACCTACATCATGGAACTTATTTGTATACCTAATCGTTATGGTGTCAAAGGGAATGTATCAAAACTCATTCAGTAATACTCGTATCTCATAGCTAATAGGTTGCAATACACTGAAGTTACTAACAAGTGTACTAATACTAAAGTGCCACAAGGGCCAATCTTAGATATAGGTTAGGTTAAGTAGTATTAGTTAGATTTAATCTATGTACATAAACTTTAGTTTTGAAATTAAATATTAAAAAAAGTGAAAAAACAATTAAACGGAACATTGACGAGGTGTTTGCATCAGATGCCTGACGTGTAATGTATGGTGTACCTCAAGGAAGTGTGCTTGGCCCCCTATTATTTTTAATCTAGATTAATGATCTGCCTAAAGCTATTCACCATCCCAGCACCTGGGTTGTTAAATCCAATAACCAAACAAATTAAGAATGATTTAGTAATTAATTTTACCAAGACAACTATCATGCATTTTTATCAACGTATTCAATCAAAGGTCAATAATATTAGCTATGATGAAAATTTAATAGAAAATGTAGAAGTGACTAAGTTCTTAGGCCTACTGATTGATATCATTCACTCTTATTCATTTCATTGATTGCCATCATTCATTCTACATAAACTTTTTACAGTAGCGAATAGTGAAGCTTTACTTATCATGGACTTTTTGCATCTATACGTCGTTATGGTATCATATTTTGGGGCAACTCAGTTGATAAAGACGCAGTGCTGAAAGCACAAAAACGGTACGTACGGGCTATGTGTATAAAAATGTAAAATGATATACATTTCATTCATCGTTAGGAAAATAGAAACCTCTATTAGTGTAATTTTATCTTCACCCTTATTTATTATTATTTGTATCTCCTTGAAAATCACGGGCTTATAAACCCCGGTTTTTGATAGGCTTGATGCGCGGGGATATAGGTCCAACACGTAGAGTCCCTTTGGAGAAATTTGCTGTGTTGTACATTGTTATTATTATTTCCTTTATTTATTTTCTCTCTTTCGTTAGGTATTTCATAATATGATTATAAAAGTAAAATACAATAAAACATTAAAAAAAACAATACAAAACACATAAACACATTATAAAAAACCTAACCTACGGGGCGGGCCCAAGCTGCCGGTGGTTAAGGTCGCAGAGAGAGGAACCGACGGACTATCCGCGCCGTGTCCAGGAGTAACGCCTTCTGCATCTGACCCTTGATCCAGCCATTGGTTTGGCAGTTGGGCCAATCCTGTAGTAAATTATCGACTAATTACTTGTTGCTTAATTATAACATTTATTTACCAAATTGTTCATTGGTGCAGACTTTGGTACCTTTATATATATGTGTATTTTAATCCACATTAGCTTAGCATTACAATTAAGATCACAGATAACGTATACTTTAAGAGTTATTAAAAAAAAACATTAATTTTTGTGCAATGTTGTAACATTTTACGGTAGTAGCGGCGGCGAGCGCGAGAAGCAAGCGAGCTAGCGGCGACATGGCGGCGGCGGCGGCGTCGGCGGCGGAGGTAGCGCACCGGCGCCGCCGACACCATTATACATACTCGTATAGTTTGTAAACGGCTAATACCTACTATTAGGCTAATCAATGATGAATTTTACGCCTAAACAAATTTTATATGCTATTTTATTTCGACATGTCAGTATTGTTTTCGCGATTGTAATAATTATCCTTTGTTAGATATAGACAATTATTTGTAACATACAATTGTTTTGACAGTTTTACTTAATTTTTCTTCCTCTAAATAAAAGGTAAGGATGGAAATATGTATAATTAATTAAAAAAAGGTTAGAAGCTTTATTGATGTAGATTAAACAACTTAAGGTGCGCTTAAACCAAAAGAGCATTCGCGGTTCTAGCGCCCGTTCTAAGAAATCAACCAATCACGTTTTGTGTAACGATCGAATTTCGTAGAGTGGGAGGTTAGAACAGCGAAAGCTCTTTTAGTTTAACCACACCTTTATGTATAAACTTATGTATACTATTAAAATTGACATCGGATAAGTGAGTCTACAACAGAAATTAACAATATTACAAATAAAGGATACTATTGAAAATATAGGCCTTAGTATAACCCACATTTTAAGCTTTTGAGCCTCTTAACCGAACTGACAAACTTAGCTACGAAGGCTTAATATTTTTCTTTAGTACTAGTACATGTTTTTTAATGGAAACTCATCGGTGATTATCCATATCGTACCAAATTAGTTTTGTCACAAGCAGGATACTTACATCAGTTTACGACACTAACAACGTCGAAGTGGATTTTTCGTTGTTTATAATGTAACAATACATGTTGTAACAAAAAAAATATGTGTACGTTATTTCAAGTGTGGTTTTTTATACTTTTCAGCCGAAGTTCACGCCATGTCCTGGTTTTAACCCTTAATTCAACAACGTCCAAAATACTAGACAGGGTCTATAATCCACTTTTTGTATTTTTTTCGAACCAGAATTATAAGGACTATTGAGTAATATTGAGACTACTATTGAGTACCAAGGAGGCTTTGATACACGAGCCTCCTCTATTTTTGTCCCATTAAGGATTCAATTTCAACACGAAATACAATATTAAATATTTTACGGCTATAACACTAACTGTGCTTCTTCAAACCATGGACGTTGGAGTTTTTTTAATAGACTTATAGAAGCGGAACTGATTCCAAAGCCGTGATTATTTTGCATTGATTATCAAATTGCATTTTATCTCTTAATTAGTCGAATACAACTAATAAATACTGTAATTAACACAAATTGCATATCACTGCCTAATTGGCTAAAGGGAACGAATCATTCTGCGATAAGATTTAGTAGCTGCTGCCGTACAAGTACTTACACACTCCAGCATCATTTGTTACCTGTATAAGTGGCTTAGTTATTTCACAAATGCCTTCAAACTGCAGATAGCTTTTTGGTAAATTGTGCGCTTATATTGAGTACCTACAAATAATTTTGTTCAATACATCTACAGTGTACAGAAAGAAAATATCTTAGATTAGGGGCTGATTTTTAATCCTTAGTTAAAAAAATCCATTAGTTAAAATTATTATTTAATAAGCAAGCAGGCAGTTAAAAAACTGATGACCATACCTGGGATAACTCGGGGCATTTATACGAAAGTGATGTAGCAAAATATTTTATCGACTAAATATATATCGATGTTACTGTGAATGACAACATCAAAATGTTATTCGGCATAAATACATATTAGGTACTTACTCTTCAATTTAAATAAAAAATAACTTTAAACGGGTATTTACGCGTTTATTTTAAAATAGTTTTCAAAATATACAAATATCAATATTTAAATTGTCATTTTGATTAAAATGACATCTGCATACTAGTTTTTACTATCTGAAGAGGCCCGATATCAGATAATTATGACATTGAACCTCTGTACTGTAATCTGCTATTATAATTATATCGACATATTTTTAATCTATATCAAATCCCTATAACTTGCCCCCAGTTATCCCAGGTAAGGGCCTGTATCCAGTGATCATTGTGACAATAATCATAGACAAGTTGCGGATGTGATGTACTTGTCTAGTCCATTTTTTAACTTTTTCACATTTGTGCTGAGATCACGTCCTCTGGGAGTTTGTTCCAACATCTCACTACTCGGTTGCTCAAAAAGTATTTATAAGGGATACTGTGAGATCTGATACTCTCTAGCTTTAAGTGATGACCTCTCAGACGAGTATTTAAATATTTATTACACGGGTTACTCACGTAATTTAAGTCGATAATTGCTCGACATGTTTTGATCCATTTAGAGGATCCTCATCATGGAGTATTCGCGACCAAAGCCCGACGTGTACTGCGGGCTTGCGCTCTGCTAGAGCGGATGCTGGCCGCGGGCAGCACTGGCGGGGGCGGCGAAGGAGGAAAACTACCCTCATTGTCACTTTTGTCGAAAAGCGGGTTGCACACAACACTCACTACGTCACTAGATAATTAAGGGCACGTCTACACTGTCTACCGATGCAATACCTAAAACTGTTTTCCAACCAGGTGGCACTGACCAACCACAATCACGATTAAAATTCGGGTGGCGACTTATTTCGATGGCTTCCCGTATTTTCCGTGGCCTTGATGAAGATGATAATTAATAATGGTTCCATTAGCGGATTGATCGATATTTTTTAATTATTTAAAAACAGAATATAAAATTGCTGATTATATTTACCAAATGGTTGAATCGCGCATTCGGCGTTGGCAGCAGCGAGCAGTGCGGCTAGCGCGAACAGTGAGCGAGTGAGAGGCGACATGGCGGCGGCGGCGCAGATGGCAACTCGGCGGCGCCGCCGCCATTATATAGCTGTTTTACTGCGCAATAGTACCCTCAAAATCAACCGATGCTTCATGCACCAGGTTTTAACACGTATTTTTGTCGGGATTTGTCATAGATAATTGGGTTCAAAATGTTTTCAGACTTGTTTTTTTTTTTACGTTTTGCTTGTTTTTTTTCTCCCTTTAAATTAAACGTAATGACGCGTGTTAAATCATATTCAGTTTTATAATATTTCTTACCGATTTATCTTGCTGATTCAAAAGCTATTTAATATTAATTTTCCATGAGTTCGGAATAATTTAATACATCGGATCCGATAATAATTCATAAGCAAGTGAAGTGGTTTTTTTTATGATTATTATTATGAGCACCGTGTAGGCATGACTGCCTGAAGCTGCTACAGCTGTCTCAGTTGACCAAGCTTTTCGAAAGTAACGGCCAATAAAAAATAGCTTAATAATCAGTCTAGTCAAAAAAAGTAGTTAGTCTGGGCTGGTCACGTTCGCCGAATGCATCCACAGAGGTGGGCAAAAGTAGCTACCGAGTGGATACCGCAGCGGAAACGGCGAATTGGTCGGCCCAAGAAGAGATGGCGGGATGACCTGGATGCATTTTCCAACAACTGGCCAGAAATAGCCCTAAATCGAGAAGTTTGGAAATGTAAGGGGGAGGCCTTTGCCCGCAGTGGGACACAATAGAGGCTACTTAGAAAAAAATAAAATAAATAATAATCAGTCAAATATTTGTTCAAAACAAATGTAAACTTAAATGCTGGAAAACTGATAACTCAAAAAACGAGTTCGTATCCAAATTTACTCTACTGACTTATGTTATAGGTATATATATTTATTAAAGTAGTCTGTGATTTGGGAGGTAGACGAACGGTACTGTATTATAGTGTATTATCATTATCACTCTAATATCTCAATGAACTAATGCTGTTGATCTTATTATAGCTGTCAATAAGATCAGGAAAGTATAGTTGGTATGTGGAAAATTCAAAATAAATTATTTTTTTACGGCTATAACGGTTGCTTACTTTTAGTTGTAATTATGTTTAGCTATCTTAAATTGGAAGCGGAACTTATTTTAATGCCGTGACTATTCTGCGTTAATTATTAAATAGCATTTTATATAACATAAATTGCATCTCACTGCCTAATTGGCTAAGGAGAACGAATCATTTAGCGATAAGATTTAGTAGGATCTGCCGAACAAGTACTTATACATTCCAACATTATTTGTTACCAGTATAAGTCGCTTCCAAACTAGATATAGCTTTCTGGTGAATAGTGCGGTTATATTGAGTACAAGTAATTAAAGTAATTGTGAAAGCACAAATCAAACTATTTATGAATTAAATATTTTGATTTGTATTTTTATTTTTTCCGCAGTAGTCACACTACTTAATACTATATAAATTATAAATATTGGATGTCATATTATACCAAAGAAAAAACTACCAAGATCACCAACGTCCGAGATGTGAATCGAACCCACGTGCTCAGCTTTCGCGGCTGATGCCTGCACCACTCGGCCACTCGGTCTTAGCAACCACCAGTCAATTTTCTCGGGTATATATGCAATCCCTTACAAGGCTAGGCACCTTTGACAATATCAGAATATTTTTCAGTTTTCTAAAATAACTTGAGAGCTGGTGCTGCTTTTATTGAAGTAATTGTGAAAACACAATCAAATTATTTTTTTATCTTTATTTTCTTTGATACCAATATGACATCCAATATATATAATTTACAAGTAATTTATTCAATCATACGCTTAAAGCTAGGACTTTAGACAGTCAGGTAGAGTCAAGAAAACTACAAAATCACATTGTAAGTTGTATTACTTGTTCAGTAATTGCACTGATTAGTAACAATACTGTATCACTGTCGCTTGACCACCAGCCGGGCAGCCGTCAGGACAGATTATGTCGACAGGGGAAAATAGCGGCGGGTTCACCAATTTGATGACTGGGGCGATAGTGGATGGCCAGAAGTTGCACGCCGTCACATCTTCGCCCGCTAGTTGCCTTCCTAGCTGTATTTGGCAAGCCTGCGCATATACATATATATCAATTAGTACAGTCACAGAGCACTCTCAGTGGCGTAGCTACCCTGGGGAGACACCCGGTGCGGAAGTTGGTGGTGTCATATAGCCCAATCTAAAATCGGTGGTAATCTTAAGATCTGAGTTGATACATTATACTGATTTAAACTTTCAGGATTATCACTCTTTATTGAGTTTGAGTCCGACCTTAATAAAAATTGGTATCTAAGGATCTAAGAGGTTTTTCATAACGATTTTGATGGAAAAAATGTGAGAAGCTTTCACCATCTAAAATTTCTAGAGCTTTGATTTGATCTTGATAAAAATCGATACCGAGAAGCTGAAAATTTCTTCATACGGAATTCGAAATCAAAATTGCAAAAAAAGTTCACCATTTTGAATTTAGATCTTAAGTTTATTATGAACAGAAAGTATGAATGAGAAAAAATGATAGAACGCAGACGAACCACGAGTTAAAGTACCTCCATGATCTCGGAAAACCATTAATATGCAGTTGTATTCACTTATAAATAAAATATAAGTACGCGGGCGAAGCCGCCGGTAGCTGCTGGTAGGTACTGTAGTATTGGGAAACTGTAGTATTTGTAATCTGTAGAATTTAAAATCCGTAGTATTGGGACAATTGGCAATGTGTAGTTTTGAAACACATTTGGATTGAGAATCTGTAGACGTGAAATTCTGTTAAATGAATCTGTACAATTGGGAACAATTCGTATTAGCTTATATGTTGTATTAACAATCAGTAGGATTGGAAATCTGTAATATATGTATGTATGTAACACCTATGAAAGTACAAGTAAGTCTGTCTGTTATCTCTTCACGCTTACTCCGCTAGGCCGATTTTATTGTAATTAGGTATAGTGATCATTCGAGAAAGGATATTTTTATAGTTCACTATTCGTCTGTGTATATTACTGTGTGTATTATCGTCTGTGTGTTTGCTGTCGTGGGCGCCTGCTACTATCAAATAATAATTGAGTAGAAATATTTCTGATTGATTTGTCCGCAAATCAATATCGTTTGTACATTGTGCATAAAAATACTTACATCTTGAATGGTAAGTCTTCCGCCACCATTACCATACGTCACTGGTTGGAATGGTATCTTAATATCTGTTGGTACACCTAAAGGAAAATAAGCTTGATTACAATGTGATTACTAACAAATCAAACCCCCAGTAGTTAACCTCTCTAGCCTAGTTGGTAGTGACCCAGTGGTCTGCCTACGAAGCTAGAGGTTCCGGGTTCGAATCCTGGCGAGAACATTATTGAAATATTTATTTATCACAAATATTTGTTACTCGGTCATGGTTGTATAGATTATATATATAATTGGTCAGTTAGTTGGATCGATTCCATTGAACATCAGCGCATCCGCCGCAAAAGCTAAAGACGACGGTGGAAATCCTATCTGAGTAAAAGGGTTCTGTAAATCATCTCCAAAAAATGTTTGTACGAATATTACATCGCAACCAATTTTTCGCATAAAGTCATTTCGCCGAATGATCATGTTCCAATTGACTTTTATGAAATCGTTTCATTTCCCAACTAAATGGTTGGCAATTCAATATTTGGGCTTGGTTTTTAATTGGAACTTTTTATAAAACATATTTTCATGTGGTTAATGGTTTAGTTGGTATAATATACATTTAGTTAAAAACAAAACAGTCGGTTCTGGCGCTTCGCCGGTCGCTGCCGCGGCACGCTCGCTTCGCTCGCTCGGCTCGCGCGCTGTAAGGTTGCAGTTTCACCTAACACTCCTCCTCGCTTTGCTCGTCGTCGTACCTAACTGGACTCTGTGAAATGTTTTTTAATGGTATTCTTTGTTAGGCAAGTTCAGAAACATGGTTCTGCTAAAAAGTTTCCACATACGAGTATACGAAAAGAACGACGAAACGTTATTCGGCCTCGTGAAAGATTTGACAAATGATGAGTATGCTAAAAGCATTGTGTCATCACAATAATCCGTTTTATAATAATTCTGCCAAATGAAACGTTGTCATACAGAAATTTGCTAATAGTTGGTTGGCAAAATGAACCATCGGCGAAATGTTGGTTGGCAAATGAAATTCGGGCAAAAAAAGTTCGGAGAAAAGGCAGAACCCCGAGTAAAAGCCTTGATAAAGATGATAACGAAAAATGAGATCTGTGACTGTTTCACCAGCGGATTGATTGATATTTTCTATTTATTTTACGGAATATAAAATATAATATGTATACCTATAAATAATGAGAAGGGGTTAACTATTGGCATACTAACGAATGTAATAATATAGTTACGCATAATCTCTTCTAGCCGAAATATTGACAAGATGAATCGTATTTATGCATATTTTTTTACGCATAATATTTAAAAGCATACACATTAAAGGCATACCCGTCATAATAATTAATATCACACAGTATAAATACAAAATTGCATAATAATTATTACGCATCATTTCACGATGCATACAAATAGTTAATCCTAAAATTAGACTACCAACTGGCATGATTGACATGCTGTTACAGTTAGCTGCCTTTCGTTTACGATTGACGATTAAGCGTTAGCGATTGGCAACTTGTCTAAGCATCCAGGCGTTCTACTGCATACGGAGAATGACGGTAGATTCACATTTAGTTTTATAAATAAAAGTGACGGTGAGTAATATAAAAATGTAAGCGATTAAGGAAAACCGATTGTTTCAACATGGCAAATCAAGTGTGTATAATCTACTTATATAATATATGGGAACAATAGTGAGGTCGACGGGGGTCTGCGCTATTCTGCGTAGTTTAGACGCTTCGCGCCTGGACAACACACTAACCTAACCTAACCTAATTTATCTATACTTTGATATTAGATAGTAACGCATTTTAATATTTTAGATTCAAGAGACCCGCAACAGAATAAAAGAACATTCTAAAATATGTAAAATACTCAATATGTAAAATGCATGTTAATTGATATAAAATTGATGTCAAACAAAGAAAAGTGTTTTATTCAAATAGGGAACTAAAATTAGGATTTCCGAAATATATATGGCTAATAACTATTAGTCCAAACAGTAATATGCGTAGTATACATTAGGCAAAT
>JALPQI010013379.1:0-38655 GCA_025490895.1 Thaumatotibia leucotreta | reverse complement strand
TGTAAATATACCAATAGTACCCTGTAGTATCGTATAACATTAAAAAAAACATTCGCGCCAATTTTTTTTTATCTGTTTGAGATCTTTTACCCGGTGGTATAGACATTAGTTTTAAGGTTATTTTTTTTCTCTGTGGCTGAATGTCAAGACCTAGTATCACAATTTGACGTTTCAAAACAAAAGACAATTTGTTTGTAGTCCTAGGTGTGAAATAAATACATGAAATCTCTTTACATATCATCTTAGCACATGACACCGGATACAAGTATTTACGGGCTTAATTTAAAGAAAGTAACACCAACATTCCGTAGCAAGTTTAAGAAAAATATATTGTTTTATTTACTTTTTTGCCTCACAGGTGTGATGAAAAACATTGTGTGTGCCACGGGCGGTACAAGAATTATGAACTCGTGTGAAGTACCTGCTTTACTTTCACACTCGTTCACAAATTCTTATTTACCGCCCTTAATACACAATGTACTATTGTCGCAAAGTTTAGGTAGGTATTAAGGTTATGAATACATATTTTTGGTGCTTCAATTGTATCGATATTATCAGGCGTGGCAGTACAAGGAGTCATTAGTTCAAGTCGAATTGACGTCCTATCCCACTGACGCGGGGGAAATTCGAGATTAGTGTCCAGCCTTCTCTCTGCATGACACGCCGCTGCCTTCGTCCGAATAGCTATTTCCAGTGAGGCCTATTCTGCATTTAAAAATCTGGTGTTGATTTATAATTTCTGAAATCGAGTTAATTTGCAGTGCGTACTTAACTTTCGCATAGGTATGGTATGTCATAATTATGTTATAAATGTTACGTACATGACATAAATACCAAAGAATAAGTAAAGTCGCTGGAGACTTTCGTCTTTTTTACTAGTATGTAAATGACATCCAATATTTAATTTTATAGTTATTTATAATTGTGTATAAAAACTACACATATTTTTATTGATAAAATGATTTGATTATGTCACGAATAAATGTTATTATTTTTGTATCTCCTTGAGGATCACGGGCTTACAAATCCCGGTTTTTTGATAGGCTTGCGCGGGGATATAGATCCAACACGTAGAGGCCCTTTGGAGAAATTTGCTGTGTTGTACACCTGCTGCAACCCATTCACGGGCACAAATACATATCCGTAAACCGGTCCCAGCAGGCGCATAGAGACTATTGAGAAGGAATGGAAAAGTCTAATGGGCTATGGTGATGGAGGATGGATGGATCAGAAATGGAACTATAGAAAAGAGGTCCGGACACCTGCCATAACAATGATTTCTCTTTGATATCGAGGCAGGCGGTGACTTGCCGCCGACTAGATGGGCCCCCGTAAATGCCGTCACAAGAGACAGCCAGGGGCAACACAGGTGTAGGCGGCTCAGGAGTGTAGAGAGGTGTACACCGCTTTCTGCGTAGTGGCTTGACAGCCGCTGCACCAACTCGCGACTTATGCAAATTTACACTTCCACCCCTGGAGCATATAGCTCTGACGACTCCTCTCTGGACGGCCAGTTAAGGCAAGCCAGAGCTGAGAGTCCTACGGGTCCCCTTGGGGTTCCACTCCGACCGACGAAGACACGCCGGAGGCGGGGACCCTGACCGACTCTCGGGAGCACTCGGGTCCGTGGGGTCGTTACTCCCCAACAGCTCGCCACAAGCTGCCCTGCGGCCAATGTTATTATTATTATTATGTTCCACGAAAAACATTACACTTAAACACAATTTCCGATTTTGCCTCAGTGACAAATTATATGCCACAAATATAACAACATAAACATTTAAAATATTATTCGCGACCAAGTTAATCTTTTATAATATTTTTAAATATTTACGTAACTTTTGTTTGTCTGTGCTGTGTCCCTGTAGCGAATTCATGTCTAAACAAGAGCTGAAACGATTTCTGTGAAATTTGGTGGAAGGGAAAATATTCTCCGCGATATCATTACCCAACGTACAAATAAAACATGGAAGCCGCACGCCATACTAAATGGCCTTTCAAAAACGGTCCTGAATTCTAGTTGACAAGTGTCACCCCTCTTCAATGCATCACGGCCATGAATTTCAATGTCAACCAATAAAAACTTAAACCGCTATTTAAAAATAGTTGTCCATCAAAGTTTCATCAAACATTTGTCAAATACGTTGCGCCGAAATATGCGCGGTGTTAAGAAAAGCGCTATGTCCTGCCCATCTTGGCACAATTAAACAATTGATTTTGGGGGCATTTTTGAGCTGGTATTAGGCGTCCATGTTATTTATATGGTCGCAGTCATTACGGATTTCTAAGCACACTACCAAGTGGTACCTACTTACCAATAAGTAATAATAATTACCAATAAGCGGCACGATGGCGCCTATCAAAGCAATATAATAATATACAACTTATCGAATCGAAACGTAATTTTAAAGGTAGAATCGTATTCCAGTTGGGAGTCCCCTAAATCCCAGGACAGATGTACCGCGTTATGTCTTCTCTTCTGTGTCAATTTGGTAACTCTCAATGTGAATACTTCAACTAGTCGGAAGTATTTTTTAATATCTATTGCGTGATACGTATATTATGTGAAGTTATAATTATAAATGTTATAATGAGCGAAGTAATAGGTGTACCAGAATGTCATAGCAAAAGGGAAATAAAAAAAATATGGTGATACTGGGGAAATGGGACGGAACAGTTACCTATTAATGTATGTAATTTATTTGAAATTTAATATTTAACGAATCTGTATCTTAAATGGTTGTATGTTTCCGGGGTAATAACAAATAAAATAATAAGCAAATATTAAAAATGTATTTCTAATGAGATTAGGTAATCAATATTTGTACTCATAACTTGAAATAAATTGAAATATCGTATAACTAGAAAATTACAGGAATCCACTATAAATTCATGGATTCACTATAGGTGTCATCAGTTATAATTTGACGAATGTTAGATGTCACATACAAAAAAAAATACCGAAGTTTACCGAAGCCAGAGATGGGATTTGAACCCACGTCCTCAGCTAGATGGGTCAAAATTATTTTCGTTGTTTTGTTTCATACCACCCTGTCACGCTTCTAGTTGTTGTCTCGACTCAGTATATAAATAAAATCCGGTGCACTAATATTTCTTTTTCACGTTAGATTTTAATCCATACATCAAAAATTGGAAACAAAACATCATCATCATCTCATACAAAAATCACAACTGTGTCACGTTTTTTAGGGACACAAAATAAGACAACGAAAATAATTTTGACCCAGATACCTACTGTACCTAACTTTAAAGTTATGAATTATAAATATTAGATGTCATATATAGGCTTAGGACTTTTCATAGCATATCGTGGTTCTAAAATCCTTGGAGCCGCTATGTGTAAAATTTTCGAAGTCAAAGTCAAAGTATATTGTAATATTAATTATAATGATTTATACCTACTGTCACATCGTTACTGAGTTAATTTTAATCGAACGTAATTAATTTAAAAATCGAACTTCATTTCATAAAACGTGCATACGAAATTAGTTATATCAGAAACCATAAAAAAACTAGACAATTCAAGGTTCAAAATAAACTAGAAAAAGTCTTAGATTGGAAATAGTGATGAAAATGGCGAAAGTATCAAGTTGTTTTTCTCAAAAGTTTCGAATCTTTCATATAAATTACATGTAACTTCCGAACAAAAAACAAAACTGACGTTTGTCGACTTATACGACTTAAGGTACACCCGGCTAAGATCGGATGACTATAACTACTAAAATAGTAGTATTTTTTCCTCACTGGCTTATATTATGCATGACGCCATTTCACCCCGCCCTTCTCGCTAGTATGCAGCAAGCAACCGCTCAGCCGCATCAGTCGTGAGCTACGAACGTTTAAAAAAAAGTGTTTTTTTTCGAGAATTTTTGGAGATTCCATCTTTAACAGGAAACTATGCACCTTGTTCTCCTTACTTTAGTTGAAATGAGATACTAGTCCGATCATAAGGCAAGAAGGTTTTTCGATTGGGTGTCTTGGAAAAAAAATAGTGCAAGTTTGACTTTACGTTTACTCCTAAGCTATTCGGTTGAGTGGCATCAAGTAAATTTATATTGAAAGCTTGATTTTTTTTATCACGTACATCACACGTCTGGCAGGTAAAAGTTAGTGAGAATAAATCTATGTTTTTTTTTTGTGACATCCTTTCAGCTCCCCAAAAAATAATACGGTCTTACCCAGGTGTATCTTATACGTAGTATAAACAGTATAATGAAATAGGAATATAAGTTTACAGTGCATTTTATAATGGTGATTCAAAAATAACCTAAAGCATCTAATATAATATATAACGATAATTGCAGCAGATGAAACTTTATCGGTCGATACAAAAGCTAGAATATTAACTCGCATCGCTTTACTTAACAAATCAAACCAAAATTACTTTATAAATCATTCTTTACATTGTGTTTATGGTCTTTTGTATGTCAAAAATAAACGTCGTTAATGTCGTGTTCTCGAGGTATCGTGGTATTTCTTTATTATGGTACCTACATTATGACCAAATTGCGAATGTCATCGAAATCAAGGTTCTGATTAGCTATGAAAATAACACGAAAGAACAAAAATACAGTATCTTTCGTTACAGAGCCTAGTCTATTTAACCTTTGTTTTACGTGTAAAATACTTTTCAAATATTTTTTCATTATTTTATTGAATTATGATACTCCGAATGTATTGGCTCTCCTAAAAACATGTGACTTTTCATTTTGCTCAGACTAAATCTCAATATCAGTTGATTAAACAGTTTAAATTATAAATTATGATAAAATATTTATAAATTGGAATCATTAATCTATGCTCTATGTGATGTCAACGTGAAGTGAAGTCTATTTACTTTAAAACGTAACGTCAGTTTTGATTCTTGTTCGGAAGTTACATGTAATTTATACGAAAGATTTGAAACTTTCGAGAAAAACAACATGATACTTTCGCCATTTTCATCGCTATTTCCGATTTAAGACTTTTTCTAGTTTGTTTCGAACCTAATTGTCTAGTTTTTTTATGGTTTCTGATATAACTGATTTCGTATGCATTTTTTATGAAATCAAGTTCGATTTTTAAAATTAATTACGTTCGATTAAAATTAACTCAGTAACGATGTGACAGTAGGTATAAATAATTATATTTAATATTACAATATACTTTGACTTTGACTTCGAAAATTTTACACATAGCGGCTCCAAGGATTTTAGAACCACGATATGCTATGAAAAGTCCTAAGCCTCATATACCAAAGAAAAACGACCAAGATCACCTATGTCCGAGGTGGGGACATAGGTGATCTTCGAGGTGGGGGATATGTTTCGCAATATGTTTAAAGTTATGATCAAATTATCAGTGTTTTGGAATGCGCGTAAATCATCCCTAAACTTCTAAAGAGTATTTTTTGGCTTACTTATTGCAGTAGTAGAATAAGGTGTAGAATAACGTAGAACCTCGACCTTTCAGCCTCTGACAAAAATAGCTCTCCAAACTAGTTTTACCAATCGCGATTTGGCAACCGGGAATACTGTGATGGACAGGAATCCAATCGGCCTAAAGTAAATACTTCTGAGACGTAGGGAAGGATAGAATGCTGGATTTATTCGGTGCGAGCCAGACCTATGTAAGTATAGGTACGTAGGTACCTATATCCTTGACTGTGTATATTAAGAATAGGCTGTACAATATTGAAGATTTTAATTCGGTAATGGCATAAGGAAATAAGAAATCATGTAGAGTGCTCGAGCCATGCATGATAATTCGATTGATTAGATATAATAAAATAAGTGGTTTTGGTCAATTGTGTAGGCAGGGCAACTGCTTGTCTATACAACACTATTAGTAGGCAGGTTTAATGTTAAGGTATAGTTCGAGAAATATAATTTGACCGACTGTTATCTTACTTACGACCTTTTGTTTTGCGTTAACACTTACTAGACAATCAGCAGTCGTGCACTTTTCTATTGTTAATGACACAAAACAAAAGGTCGTAAGTGAGATAAGAGTCGCTCAAATAATATTTCCCGAACTATAAGACATACTTACATTTTAATCAATATGTAAAATACTTAATCTAAATGAAGGTAGATAAACATTCCCACACTAGCTCAAATTCTCATTAGCACTTGAAAACAAATGGAAGTTTAGGGGTTTACTCGTAAATAGTTAAAATGTGAGGTCCCATTCCGTCCAGAAGTTCGGTTCCGTTGGCAATCGAATACCGCGAATTCATTTAAATAAACAAACAAACGGATCAATTTCAATTCAATGAGGTCCCGTAATCTTCGTAATTTCCCTTCATTTCAGTTTATTTTGCACGTGATGTTACGGAAAATGATGATGAGTTTTCTTAACTTTACATACACATTTACATTTTTCAGGCGTTTCTTGACTACTTTTGTCGATAAGTTTCTATAGATGTGGTAGCTATTAAGAGAAATTATTTCAAAAGCTAATTCATGAATTCGTTAATACTCGTACGTATTTGAGCGTATGATAGGTTATTCTTACTCGTAAGATTACCCATTTTCTACAATACGGTTTTTTCTGCACTCCTAATACTAATCACAGTGACCACATTACAGGCTGCTCACATTATCACATTAGACAAGTTGCCATTCGCTAGCGCTTAATCGTCATTCGTGAACGAAAGGCAGCTAACTGTCTTTGTCGCACTAATACGAAAGAGTGACAGAGAGGGAAAACTACGATACGCTACTTAGCGTTAGCGATTGGCAATTTGGCTAAGCATCCTGATCCTTTTTAGGTAGTTTAGTATTATCGCATCTTCGTAGGTTTTTACCAGATTTGTTATTTCGTGGTATTAGGTATAGTACAATATAGGTAGGTAGTTAACAAAACCTATCAACATAGGAATTGTTAAAACCGCGATCAAGAAACTAAAGGGATTGACGGTAGTAGAATTACCTAGTTACAGTAGCTCTTTGGTGATTCTTTACACACGGAAACTGAAGTAATTCCAATAAGGCCGACTTCCCTTCGGTTCCGAAGGTCAGAGGGATAGGCAGTCGCTTTTGTAAAAAGTAGCCCGCGTCAGTTCGAGATTAGTTTGCCGGACGGTTTGCGAGATCCTGAGATCCGTTGGAATCAGATGGGTAAATGCTATGCATAGATGACAAATAGTAATAGAGGAGCTTGTGTATGTAGACTAGTTAATATGTATAATAACACGATAAATACAGGACGTATCTGTTAGATTCTCAGGTTCAGAAGGGCTGCTATTGAGTCTGAACATAGAGAAGGTAATATAGGTATATGATTAAGCTAGGTGATTCCAAAAGACGACTAATCCCAAAAAATAGATTCATCATTCAAACATGTCACTCTGACAAGTCAACGTTCGTATTGGTCCACGAAAAAAAAACTATGTTCTAAATTTCATTCATGCGACTTTTGAGCGAAATTCCTGTAAAATTACTTTTTAATTTCCGACCCAAATACAGGGAGTGTTGAAGGAACAAATTACTGTCGGTAAAAAAGGAGAACGTCCCATTTTAACTACAACACAGATTATCCCAATCAATTTTGTATTTTATCGACAAGCATTAGCAAGTGAATCGCAGAAGCGTTGGCCGACCTCCAATCGGATAGAGCAGTCTCTGATGGGAAGGAATGACCGTGTGCAGGAAAAGGCTTAGTGCAATAGCGGGCGTATGCTGAATGCTTGGCGATTTGATTTTATTTTGCGCTTTTAAAGCCTGTTCGTGTTGAAAAAAGTTTTTCAAAGCGCTTGAGGGTAGTGACTGGCAGGTTTTACTCGTCGATAGATTAAATATTGACTTTTTATGTTTTCATCACGTACCTATCAGCGCAACGCGCTTGGTGTATGTTCCTTCTTTAAATATAGCATTTTGTATGATGGTGCGGTTGCAAGACTGTCACGATACAGTTTTGCCAGCGTGCTTATCTACAGTTTATTTCAAGAGTGTAGGTTTTTAACTACTAAATAAATTTGCCTTATTCCGATCCCCCTTCAGGTAAAAGTAACGCTCTATGGCGCGCGTGTCAATCACTACAAAATGGCATGCCAATGCCATATACCTAATGGCTCGTATATCATTTAGAAGTGGTGCTTGATGGCCCACGTGCCGAGCTTGCGGTGGCACATCGCGGGTCCGGTGCGGTGCAGCGAGCACGCGCACGGTTGACTTTACGCATGTGGCCAACTACTGTTTATTAAATTTATCTTACCCCCACCCCCCCTCCGGGTAGAAGTGGTGCTTGATGGCTCGCGTGTCGAGCTCTCGGCGACGCAGCGCGGGTACGGTGCGGTGCAGCGAGCGCAGCTCTCGCTCGCGCAGCGCGCCCACCGTCGACTCCTCTTCGCCCTCGACACCGGTCGCCCAGCCATCTGGAACAAGACGCGTATTATTTCTAGTTCATAATAAAACTCACAGAGTTATACTGGCTGATTTTTTATTCACCATTCAAATTTTAGGGATTCATTCTGAGATCATATTGATGAACTTTTACCATGGAACAGCCGGTTTTTTCTCGAATTGACCCTCTAAATTTGAACAGTGCTGTAGATAAACAAATTAAGGAAGTTACTTACCTGTTGTAGGTATGACCTATTCAAATAGACAATACATGTTTAAAATGCGAACATAAACAAAACAAATGCCTTAACATATCACGAGAGCGTCGCAGACAGTCCATGTGCCATGTGACATCAGCCTAATATGGAGTAACAACTTTTGAATTTTATTTTTTATCGTAGTCTGTATTTGAGTATACTATGCTATGTAATTTTAATTTCCGAAGTACCTAACGTTTTTACTCGATGGTATCACATTTTTTTTTCTGATGAATTTCCAATAGGTAATCAATATACCTATAATATATATTGATAATAATTATTTGGAACCCTCCCACGTCCCACTTTACGTTAGTAACTTAAAATATGATATAATTTAGTTATAATCTCGCCAATCATTTTCTAGCCGAGATTAAAATTAATTTCCGTACACGATTAGCTATTGATATATCTATCTATCTATCTACAGCTATCCACCTGACTAGAATTACTATGTTTTTCTCTTAGCAAGCTCTAGCAAAATTCTTATCGCCTGTTAAAGAAAATGCCTATTTTCGTGTTACTCGTAAAAAGAATGGCAACCTCAGATGGGATAAGCGGGATAACGGCAAAAGAGACACGACACTAAAACAACTATGATGCCTACAGTTTTCGATCCGATAGGAAAAACAAATCGGGTTATCTATATCTGCACAGTCAAGGTAAAAAATTTAGATGCGCGCAAAGTACCAAAATTATGTATACACGACCTTATAATAACAGTAATACGGATGTGTACGCATATATTTGGCACTTTGCATGCATCTATACCATAAACCGGTGACTGTAAATATAAAATACAAAGGTAGTTACAATCTAACTTGCATAAATGCGCACATTTTCACGTTGCGTACTTAACCAGTACTCGATACCTATCCGCCAAGTGTGTTATTTGATACGAAAACTTCGGCAATAAATATAGAAAAAACAAGTTATTACACACCTTGGGAACACCAAGATTACGAATACATCATTTAGATACTTTGCCAAATTTCACTACAGTAGTTTCACTTATTCAGTGCAACCTGTTGAGTCAAAACAACCGTGGGTAATTAGAATAAAAACCGGCCAAGAGCATGTCAGTGTAGGGTTCCGTAATAATTCAAAAACGGTTGGACTGATTATGTTCGAAATAGTTTCATTTTTAAAGTAGGTATTGTAAAAGCCCACTTAAAATAAAATTATTTCGAACATAATGGGCGGTACCGTTTTTGAATAACTACGGAACCCTACACTGACATAGCCGGTTTTTATTCTAATTACCTACGGTGGTTTTGAGTCGTGATTTTTTCATATTATTTAGACGTAGGTAATTAGGTATAGCTCATTTTTTTTTCTTATTCTGGGGTGCTTATCTCCGAAAATGTTTATTTTTCTACATTTTATTCAACCACTTTGGCGATGATTAATATATAACTATCTACCTGTAACAAATTGAAAATTTCTAGTACTAACGGACACATATGCTGCGGACAGACCGACAAACGGACAGATGGACAGGCGAACATACGAACATGGCGAAATTATAAGGGCTCCTAGTATACTACGGAACCCTAAAAACGCCAAGAGGAAGAAAAAGACAAATGTTTTGGGGTAGATTCACAAGGTAAGAAATAAAATTACTTTCCTTTGTGTACTTATTTCATGCTGCTGATTGATCGTTTCCTTTCAAACGCAGCCACCCGCACATTCCCCTCTTGCCTGCCAATTCGTGGCCTACAACACTTTTCTTGCAAATCATTTACCTACGTTTGCCAATCCTTACTTTTATTGTTAAGATAGCTTTACTGTCAAATGATCAAATAATTTTTTGTCTAGGTACTTTTAGCGAGTCAGCAATATGTATGTCCTTAGTACAAAACTCACTGTAATCGTAATCGCATGTTATAAAAAAGAAATATAGTTATGTACTTTACTTAGTGGAAATCACTAAAATTTATTGTATAGTGGTGAAAAACTGAAGCCTAAAAGTTTCTGAATAGTGTCATGAAAAAAGCCACTTTACGAACTTCCGGCAAGTTTTCTACTTTTTCTCCTGACATTGCTGTTAGCCCTCTCGACCTTTTCGATATGTCAAAACTTTGAAGGATGCCCATTTACCAAACGCAGTAACAGTTCCGGTGGTTTTTGTCGTTACAAATGATGCCATGCTGAATCATCGTTTACAGAATATAGTCCATAATTACGCACTCACGGAAACGTCTGAATTTATCTTTCTGCCTCAATTACATTCCGTGCAATGGATATTGAAGGTACAAAAGGAAACCTTATGGTGCGACTCTGAATGTCCCTCCTTCCGTCCGTCTGTTTCAAAGTCTAAGTACCTACTACGATCGAGTAGGATATCATTTTGCAAGAGCCCAAATTAAACATGCATTACTATCATCATAATTTTAAGTAAGTGCGTAGAACTTTCAGGTGGTTTAAATGTGCTAAACATTTAAATTTATCAATGGTACAACAATTAGATAACTATTTAGTACTTATAACTACAAGTTTTAGTCCCACTTGCACAATCTCGGGTTAGGCTGCTAATACGAGGTCAAACTAATAGTGGCGGCGAAATGTATACCCTCCAACAGTTAACCCCGTCTTAGTTGCTTACCCCATCATAAACATAATTATCAGCCGAAACATATCCACTGCTGAACATCCTCCCCGAAAGGTTGCCACAATGACCCGCCAATGGTCCTGCGCCACCTATATCCAGCGGACTCCTGTGACCTGCGACGTCCTGGTGAAGACCTCATCGGTCCACCTTATGGGCCTACCCATGCTTCGCCTTCCGGTACATGGCCGCCACTCGAGAACCTTTCCGTCCCAACGGCCATCGGTCGGTCGGTGCTTACCCCGAAATTGTGCAATTGTGGCCTATCGTTTTTTATGGTACGCATACTTGTCTCAGCATAATGCGGCAAGCAGGTGTAGCTGGTGGAGAGCGGGCGGCACCGACAGCGCGGCGGGGCGCGGGGCGGCGGCGGCGGGGAGGCCGACGGCGACGGGGACCACCAGCCGGCCTCCATCAGCCGGCCATGGCTGCACCCGCACCCGCGCCCGCGCACTCGCTACCTGTCAACACAGAAAAACTTAAACTTCGGCATACGAGGTGGGGTATACTAATACTAGACCCCAAATACATGGGAACGTAATATTAGTACATTATGACACAAGTGCTAAAAACGTGAAATTCGAAACGAGTGGCGATGTTTTAAATCGACACGAGTTACGAATTTCGTTTTTGCACGTGTCTCGTACGACGTTTTTTAGTACAGATGGCCCTTCGAAGTTTTGAACCTGACGTAAAATGACCTACTTCTCGCACTACAGCCTAAAAAAGGCACCATCTGTACTAAAAAAATATTTTTCACCTTCTATGCGGAGGCGGTACTATTTAGTATACGCATGGTGACGGCAGTAAGTACACATTTGTCACCACTCAAACTCTTCCCACGCCTCGCGGGTGTCGGTCGACCAAGGGATCAAAGTGATAAGTACTAGGGGAAAATTGCCTAATTCGTACCCCTTAAGAAAAAGTGCTGAATATCTGGAAATATAAATAATCTTATTTATATGTGTATGATGTCAAAAAGATCTTGATCAAGGAAGGGTCTAGATTCTTATAAGATTCTTACCGGCTTTCGTATCGGTTTTTTATCACTATGACAATATACAAAATGTAGGTAGGTACTTAACACAACTTTCTTGACTGTGTCAACCTAAATATGTGATGTGCTGAAATTATATATAATTTGTGATGCGTAAATAACATATTATAACACGGGAGCCTAAAATTACGTACAAATTAGTTAATAGTTGTAGATTCTGTGCGCAATGTGTGCATCCAATATTTACATACTAACTATTAATTGTTCTGTATTAATTAAAAGCATACTTTCCATGTGTACATACAGGGTGTTTGTTATGTCGTTAGCCAAATTTGGATATGTCATTCGCGATCACCAGTACACAACATTTTTGAAAAAAAAAGTGACTCTTTTTTTTAGTTTTTTTTCCCGTTTTTTATCCGGCAAAAACATAATTTGTGGTCACTAGGCAAGTTTGTTTCAATCCGTGCGATTCGATGGCAGACAAAAGGGTAGCAGGTTTGAGTAGTCAAGTCTTAGCCAATCAGGAGTTCATCACAAGCACCGATCAGCCGACGTCACTCACCCCACCATCGGCACTAAACAATGAATAAAATGTCCTAACTACATGCACTCACGATTGTTATTTGATTAAAACTGCCCAAGCGCATACCTACCTGTACCTGCTCGTCGTCATCAACAATTCAATTTGCTTAGAGAGTGCATTAGAATCGATATCTGAGGTAAACCAGTACGCGTTTGTATGACGGAACATTTAAGTTACTCCGTTCTTGAGGTCAAATTATGCTGGCTCGGCTGATCGCAAGATGCCATGTGCCATTTGTACAGCACTCTGTAAACAAAGAAAGAGTGCGCTTGCGTAAACGCGCTCGAGTCAAACTACCCTCAGATCGGCGCGCAACTCAAAATACCCTCATTATTAGTACTGTATGCGATAGACTGATAATGCTGTCTCGTGAGATTTACCTGCAAGTTAAGCTCCACCTCCTTTCCCCACCACGCGTAGGAAACTTGTTACGTACGTTATAACGCATTGAATTAGTTACCTTATGCGGGTTAATTAAAGTTGCAAACTCAAACACCCTTTCCAATCTGATTTGGCAGTTATGAGATGATGGGGGCAGTACGCAAAGTAAGCAAGTGATCATAGTGACCAAACATTCGTTAGATAATGGGATTTAAAAAAAAATCTATAACAAAAAGGATAATGAAAAATGGATTATTTTTGTTTTACCAAATATTTTTTTACGCCTTTACCCAACACATATTGCAATATGGCTAATGATATAACAAACACCCTGTATTTACAAGATATCATACAGTTTGCACATTAGCAAATAATTATTGTTTCGGCATATAGGTACGGACTGAAGTACCTAGCTATTACATATGATAGACGTCCATAAGAAAAATCGATATCACTACGTAGTATATGTAAAGCAAAATCACTGATTCTAGTGTCTATCCGCCCTAATTGAATGCTTAAATCTGCAAAACTACGCAACGGATTTTGAAGTGGTTTTTTAAATAAATAAAATAATTTAAGAGGGATGTTTTTGTATTCAGTATTGTACCCGTGCAAAGCCGGGACGGGTCGCTAGTGTTAAATAATTTGAATGAATAATATCTCACCTAAGTAGTAAGTATAAACCTGCACTAAAATCATGCACAGTAAAGCGACGCCTGGCTAGCAGACTCTCAATTTTGACAAGTGGATGTAGCTACATAGGTACATACATAACATAAGGTACCTACAATACGTGATTGTCCCAAGTTATTTCCTTGTTTCTTTCCTCGGCCTTAATGAAGTTACCCAGATACTTTCCCCAATGTTACTACTTACTAGTTTGAACGCCGAGTAACACATTACGGGACCCTGCATGATGACAACTACTGTCGTGCGAGAAATTCTTTGTTTCCGTTAGTCTCTCTGGAGTAAGATTTAAGTGACATCCCGTCACATGACAATAGAGGACTTGTAATTAAATACAGTTACAAAGTTTCCATGCAATATTTCTGGTCCGTTTTAGCTGCGTCGTTTTGATATAAGGAACTATGAATCTTCAGCATGGTCTTTAATTGTAAAATTTACACTAAACAATGAAACCGTCTCTAAACTGTTTTTTAAAATATTTAAAAACGAGATTTTTAAAATACATAACGATTTAAATCATGTAGACCTTTAGATGGTTTTTATTCTCCTAAGGTTCGTATACAATCCAAAAATGGAACATAGAATGGGTATAATTTAAATAATTACTTAAACACTGAAATCAAAATTTTTCACATATATTTAGTCAATTAGTCATGTAGAAAAGTATAGATAAAATGGTATTTTTTATCATGATTAATTACACCTGATATGAAATTTGAATGTTACTTGGATAAAGGACTAATAACCATGCCAAAATCTGAAATACAAATGATTCACCTTTAACGAATGTAAACCAATTTGAGAGCTTCCTAAGGCACCCACGCCCAATCAATTTTTGTATTGAATCGCCCAATACGCGACACAGGGCGGATGGCAAACGGAAATAGGCGCTCCATTTTAGATTGTTAAAACGGAATTGTATTGCGGTCAACAAGTTTATTATTCAAAGGTCTTCTTTCCTATCAATAGCTAGGCTTTATTTGGCTTATATTGTACCTATTTAAAAGTATCAATTTCGACTGGTGGTTCAAGAAGAGAGGAAATAGAATGTTTAGACTAAAATTGTCATTTAAAATACTTACCTACGTACAATTATTTAGATTTTAAACATTAATTTCTCACAATTTTATATTTAGTAAAGTAAATTAAGACTAAAAATTTGTACCTATTCATTGTGCATGGAGTATTGGAGATTCTACAAACTTTTGACGCATTATTTTGGGGATAAAATCAGTGGCTTTGCACTTTGATTGCAAATTGTTGTTTTATCATGTCAATGTCAAGTCAACATCTTTAAAGTTAGATGATGATACTCCTATCTTAAAACATACAAGACGGGGAAACATAGATAACTGTAGTCTCTAAAGCCAGTTTTATCAATAATGTGTTTCATTTGCCGACCGATGTTAGGGACTGACGGGGGGGCAATATTCCTAATTGCGGTAACTAGTCTGATGACCTGTAATTCATTACCTCGTACAACCCTGTCCTGCAATTATATCACGTGTCAATTTAGATCTTATCTCTGAAGTAATAGGGAACATGCTCGGAAGTGGTCCACTATACAAAGCAATCAAGGCGGCGCCAGGCGTCATCGGGAATTAATAAATTCAGTGCTATGTAGATACCCATTAATTGCTTGTAACTACCATTCTAAAAGGGACCTTACCGCTGCAGGCGGTGAGAACTTTGCGCTTAATGCAAATAGAGTGCACTTCAGCTTAAACGACGGTAGATTTCCAACTCAATTTGCTACGAATGTGAAATTTCATAATTACATCACAATATTCATAATTTAAACCGGAAAATTAGCGCGATTTGCTTCAAATACCCGGATAATCGACTTTGCATCATTCATGCATAACCAGACTTGTTAAACAAGCTTAAAGTTCAGCTGCGCCATTTCGTGTTATTATAAATTGCCTACTAATTATTCGAGTAATGGAATTGCTCTGAAATAGGTTGGCTGGATGCGGTCGAACAGAGATATTAGTTGATGTTGCTACATAAATTAGTATTCATAATTAGTTAGAGTAAACTGGAGTCCGTTTGCAAACATACTCGTAATTTAGTAATGCTCTTTTTGGTTTGGTACTTATAAATTTAAGATAGTACCTAATTAATGTGTAGTCTATCAATTCGTTGTTACAGTCGGAAAACTAATCGTTATGGACTTGTGACACGATGACGTTTTTAATGTCCTAAATAATAATATATAATAATATATATAATATTATTATATATTTTTTTAAATAATAATATATTAATTAATATAGGTAAGGTGCCTAGTAATTGCTAATATACTAAAATAAGATTAGAATGAACCCGTGACACTTACGTTTTGAGCCTTATATAAATATATTCAATATTATAAATAAAGTACCTATGATACATCCCCAAACGCGTGTTTACTCTCTCTGATTCTGTGTATAGATTATCGGAAAGTGGATAGTAATCTCTCAGATTATTGCGAATAATTTGCCTAATTAAATGCTCATTAAGTGCGTGTGCAAAATAATTGACAAATACCAGAGGAAGGATAATTGTTTGTATGGTCAGCTATGTTGTAAAATATGTCTACACTTCGATCGTTTAAACTCTGATATGAGTTCTGAAATGTAACAAGTTTTTTTAAGCGTGATTCACGTTGTTATCTGTATTAAATAAATAAGCAATACTACATATGTTATTTCTGACTTTTCCGATAGTTGAAACTGATCATAAAATCTTGATGTTTCTAACTTGATCAAGATCACATACAGATCTGACTGATTAAATTGGTCTGAGATTTGGTTGATTTCAAACTCTATGACAATAGAGGCGTGCTCAGATCTTTGTGAACACCCTGGCCGCTCCTATATATCTGATGGCGACTGTACCAAGAACGTCTCGATATGAAACGTGCATCGGCAAAGCAAAACCACAGATAAGCTCATATCGGACGTCGGTGCCAACGGACCGGTGCTTTGTGACGTTATCCCAGTCACTGAGGTTAATAATTTATATACCTATTTAAAAAGTTAAAAGCTGTCGTCCAGAATTACATTTAGTGACCATATGCAATATTACTGTGTATGCTTTAACGATTTTAATAAGATTACCGCGTGTAAATTGCCCGGGTATCTATACATAAACAAACTTAACTTATTTACCGGGGTATATATCGGGTGGCATAATTTTTTTCGATTTTGTCCAATTGGTGCATTCCACGAAAAAGTCCACCGATGTCTCGTACGAACACGGTTTTTCTCAAAATTGTGGGTTTATCGAAGTTGTCTTTCGTGACTAGAGGAGTTCAATGTTGCTCAAAAATATATATACCTAATGGGTCTATATCGGGTGGCATAATGTTTTTATTTCGAAAAATTTGTCGCATAACAACTTTACGCCGAAAAATGAATGGCATAAACATTGTTGCGCATATTTTTGTTATGCCGAAATTGTTAATACCCCCTTTTTTTGTAAGTATGAGGATGTGTAAACAATTGATTAAAAATACTTAAGTATTTATAAACTACGCCATTTACTCCGCCCTAGGCTCGAAACCTAACCAATCCACGTCGGTTTTACCCTGGTTTATTGCTTGAACATTTTTTTTAACCATTCACCCTGTTGCTCAAATGTTTTGCATGTTGTTATTAAAATGCCTTTTTGAATGAAATTTCGGACATGATAAAAGTAGGCGCAGTAAAAATTGACAGCTCGAGTAGTAGGGAAAACAATATTTATTACAATGAACATCAGGATTATTATGCTGTAGGTCATTTGACGTTCGAGTAATGAATATTAGAATAAATATGGTGTAGGTATTTTAAACGTGTATGCGCAAAATTAAGTAGGCTAAACAAGTAGTATGCCATGTAACATTATGCCAAAAATTCTCGGCCAAAAATTTTTAGGACAATCGACGTTATGCGACACGACAGGCACCCATACCTAATAACTAATAACTCGGAAGAAAACTAAAATTATCGAAATATACACGGCGTTTGTACGAGACAGCCCACGGAATGCTTATTGATAAGGACTTTAGGGTAACTGTGTAGGTATAGTAGTTGTGGTCAAAACACATAGAGATGCCCTCACAGGGATTCGAACCCGGAACTTCCGGCTTCATCGGCGGGATAGTGACACTACTAATTAGGCTACGGAGGCCGCTCGAATAATTAATTCAATTTATTCTGTATTCAACTAGGTGTAGCAACAACACGTTTGAAACATCTTATTGATTGAAGTAGACAGTACGGTAAAATGATGGCGACGTGTCTCGGGAGTCCAATTACCCAGTTATTGAAGGGGCTTGTTCTAAGAAATATATAAAGGAGGATATGTACTAGGATATGGATATTAATATGCCTACACTTAACTTACCTGCATTTTCAATATAAGTAAATAAAAGGGATCTATATCTGGATCCCTAACGTTTTTTGACCTATTTTTACATTCACTAACGTTTTATGTCCGAATGATCATTTGTCCTAACGCTCATATGCCATATCTTTAATTTTCCTAATATCGTATGGATGATTTTTGTTTTCCCTAATGCGTTATATCCTAATCATCATTTTCCATATCAATTATTCATCCTAACGTTATATCGACGGCGAAAAGCAAACACGTAGTAACCCACAAAAATGAAATTGTTCACCAGAGCCGAAAAACCTCCCGAGTTTTGAAAAAAAAATCATAACTTTCGTATTTATGGACACATCTTATTAAAAATTGGACACAATATCCACATTTTTTTTGTCTTTAATTTCATTTAAATAAATTTCACCATAAGTTATTACAAGTGGAGTTATGTGGGTTACTACGTTTTGGTTGTTTTTTTACAGTTAGCAAACACGTAGTAACCGACGTCAACAAATGTATGAAATAGCATTTTCTATCGTTTTTGTGGATAGCAAAAACGCAGTAACCCACTTTAAGTTTACTAAAAGTAACGGTAATAAAGTATTAAACCACATGCTTTAGATAATTTCAATGAGCCCAGTGCTATAACACTATTTGTTTTCGTATTGTAAGTATTTTCAAATGCATTAAATGTATTGCCAACATTTTTAGGATGACTTTTAAAGTGACTTTAATGGAATCGCGAAACAAAACACACGACTTTTCAAATGTTTCGTTAAAAATGAGAAGAGACTTAAAGGAATTAAATATGAAAATCAAACCACTTGAAGTGTAATAATCAAAAATGAAATAATTAAATTAAAAACGAAACGTATAAGTATACCTTTATCTTGAAAAATCATAATTAGACTTTTATAAAATGTATAGTTTTAGCAAAGTATAACATAATTGAGCCCAGTTTAAACAAGATAAACAACTAAAAAATCTATAAGTACTTCTATCTAGCATGTTTGAGACTGATAACATTTTTTAGTTGTTTATCTTGTATCTAAAGTATCAATCATTTATTCATAACCATGAAGATAAATTATTATAATATTTATAATAATATAAACGCAATATGAACTTGGTTCCTACATATAGAAAACATAATGAGATCCTATTAAATAATAAAGAAACGTCCACGCTGGACAGAAGAAACGACTAAAAAAGTATGTCATTCTATCTTTATACTACTTCTGCTCAGTCTATATCTGCAGTATCAGTTATCTTCATTAATAATCATGTAGTTAATTATTATAATATAAAGACAACGTTAACTTTGTATAATATACCTATACTAACAAAAGAAATATACCTATACTAGCAAAAAACTAACATTGTTAATAAAATTAATCACTTTAATATTTTCTTCGGTTACTGAGATGATTGCTCATGAAATAAAAGTATAGAAACGGATAGTATATTAATTAAATTGAACTTCATCCCGATGTTTCGAACAAACAAAATAAGAAAGATAAATACAAAAACTACCCACAAAGAAAAATTTACTTAACCACAGACAATATTAGGGTTCCGTAGCCAAAATGGCAAAAACGGAACCCTTATAGATTCGTCATGTCCGTCTGTCCGTCTGTCCGTCTGTCCGTCTGTCACAGCCGATTTACTCAGAAACTATAAATGCTACAGTGATGAAATTTGGTAATGATATGTGTTTTATAGACCGCTACAAAATTGTGATACTATATTGTAAAAAAATAATTGGGGTTGGGGCCCTCCATACATGTAACTGAGGGATAGAATTTTTTTTTTAGTTGTATGTAAGCGTGTGAGGTATCAATAGAAAGGTCTTTGAAAATGATATAAAGATTTATATTTCACATTTTTATTTAAGCTAACCGTTTTTGAGATATCAGCTGTCAAAGTCTGAAAAATGTGTCCCCCCCCCCCTCTATTTTTTAAACTACGTGCTATAAAATTCTAAAAAAAATATTGCATATTAATAAACTCTATCAACAATTTTTAGTTTGATTAAATTATCTCTTATAGTTTTTGAGATAGGTTGATTTAACTGTATTTTTTAATGATAATGGTACGGAACCCTTCGCGCGCGAGTCTGACTCGCACTTGGCGAGGTCATTGTGATAATGAAATATTCAAATTTTAATAGGATAGAAACAAGCTTATCACTATCACCAGCTTGGGATCCTATAGTTCATCTAATAAAGGAGCAGACAGGCTCGCATAGACCGTGAGACTAATGGTTAAGACGGTATTGAGCTTTTTAGTACAGGCAATTTTTACAAATAAGAAATACGTATGTATGTAAATAATATATATTATATGTTTCGGTTTAGTGCATGTGGATCTTAAGAAGTACTACAAATGTTTTTTTAATAGATGTGTCCCGCTGAGTTTCTTGCCGGTCCCAAAATTGGGATACCTTCCTAACAATACAATCATACAAAAGAAGGGATTTCTTCTCAGGTCAGAGGTGTAGGGATAGAACCGGCGTAGATTATTTATTTTGTTTTTGTCTTCATTTTGAAAATACTTATAATGAATAACTAGCTTCATTTGCAATATTTGTAATATCTACATCCCTTAAAATGTCTGTGGTTTAGTATATTCCTTTGTGGGTAGTTTTGTACTTATCATTCTTATTTTGATGTAAGTAGATCTATCAAATTTCCTCGATTGTCAGTCGCCCGCAGACCACGAACCCCTATAAAGTATTCGAAACGTCGGAATGAAGTTAAATTTAATGAATATACGTGCGTTTATCCGTTTTATTTTTTTTATTTTAATCAGTAATCACTTTAGGCTAAATTCTCGTTATAATGTTTCAAAATTCCAAACACTTCGACTCACTTTCGCTCCGTGAACCGCACTGAGTGACGTCGTAAGCGTATGCGCAATGGCGGCGACTGCTACGTTAAAACGTTTTAAGGCGCGCGAATCTAAGCCCCTACACCCTACAAAAGTGAAGTAATTATTAAGTAGCTAGCTTTACGTGATCCTTGTAAACGCAGTAAAAGACAAGATTCTTTAATTTGATACTGCTAGCCAAAATATTATTTCCTGCCAAATGGCGTAACTGCAAGACTTTCAAATCTATGAGCGGCAAACACGTAGTAACCAGCATCGTCGTCAGAATAACGGGCGGTTTTAAGTGCTGTAAATGCTTTAATTTAAATAACAGAGTTTTTTTTGCTACTTACTACGTGTTTGGAGAATACATTTCAAGAAAAATGGGAAAATTTGTAGTTCCTAATTTCCTTGTTTTTCATCATATCGGCACGCGGATGGCACCAATCGACGCGGAAAAAATCGAATATTCCGAAAGTGCAATAAAAAAAATTTTGACCTTGTGTTGGTTACTACGTGTTTGCTTTCCAGCGTCGATATGCAATAATAGTCATGTATCATAATTGTCAGTAAGCCTAATGATCGATAATCCTAATAATCGTATTTCCTAACTCTGTATGGCCTATTGCAGTATATATTTTATAATTCCTTATACTTAACTATTACTAAATAATTCGCCCTGTTGTCCAAAGAATTTAAGTGAGCAATTTAGACCTGGGAACCGGTCGACGAAGCCCCGCTGCGCGGGGCTTCTATTTCCGCTCTAAGGGATAAAAGGTACCTAACGAACCTATCCAGGTTAAGGTAGGGGATGTTCAGATTATTTCTTTTTTAATGCGGGGGGCTTCGCCCCCCGAGCCCCCCCTGGTGGGGGCTTCGCCCCCCCCGTCCCCCCTTTTTTGGCTTTGTAAGTATGAGGATGTGTAAACAATTGATTAAAAGTACTTAAGTATTTAAAGACTACGCCATTCACTCCGCCCTAGTTTCGAAACCTAACCAATCCACGTCGGTTTTAACGTATGCGGAATGAAATCTGCACAAAGTTTAATATTATATTAAATAAATGATATCATTATTATTTTCTTGAACATGTACGTTTTTTAATATCGATTTTAACAAGTATTCATGCAAGATAAAAACTACTTGAATCCAAAGTGTATAACTTTAGTTTTATGATACTTTATCCATTGATGTCGAAAAAACAAATGTTAGCATTTTTCTTGCCTCTAATTTTATCTTCTGTAGGAAAACTTTTTAAATAAAAATCCTTTGCTCATTATATTTCATATTCTTGTTAATTGGTCTATTGATACTTACTTATTATGCTAAAAATATTTAATTGAAATTAGCTATAAGTCGTTCACCGTGACATCCGTTACTGAAAAAGCAGTGTTTTTTACACTTTTTGATCAAATGGCGAAGTCATATTTTCAAAGTTGTTTATTTTTATTTTCCGTGTTGATAGGCTTGCTCTTTGTTTATGTTTCGTAATGCCCATGGTTTGAGGATGTTTTTCATCAATTTTGTTGTCATATTTAGAATATTTTCTGAGCTCCCTGTTCGATTTTGTGATTCGGGTTAACGTAATTTCCTTTATTCGAGCTCCTTTCTGAAAAGTGGCTGTAGCCAAATTGTTACATTACACTAGGGTTTCTAATATCATTTATTGGAAACGAAAGAATGCGAGATTTTTATAAAACAGTGGTTTCAAATCTTGCCTTCTTCTAAAAAATCAGAATCATCGTCGATTTTGGCCTTAGCAAATGTGTCTTGTGGAAAATACATGCAGTTGTGCGACATTGTTCTACTCAATTGGCCATAATTTCTAAAGATGCCAAACCCGACAAAACTATCCAATTTAATTAACAATTTTATACAAATTAATTTAGCATTGAGACACAAGTGAAATTTAATATTTTTATTTTGTTTTTACTTGTTCAAAATTTGTGCAAATTTCACTCCGCATACGTTACCCTGGTTTATTACTTGAACATTTAAACGTATTTAACGTATTTTAAACGTGTATGCGCAAAATTGGCTAAACAAGTAGTATGCCATGTAACATTATGCCATACATTCTCGGCCAAAAATTTTTAGGACAATCGACGTTATGCGACACGACAGATACCCCCAAATTTTATTTAGGAGCCAATATCTCTCAAAAATTAAAAAAAAATTGTGTAACCATTACCGACATTATGATTAAATATTGTTAGGTATGGCTATTGATCGCTAGGGCTTCTGTCTCTTAGGACAACAACATTTAGGCTAAATGACATGAGGTAAAACGTTATTAGGGATTTCGAAGAATATGGAAAATAACATTAGGGTTTTTAACAGTTATGGTAAAAAATTATTTGGGCAAGTGAGTTTTAGGACAATCATTACATTATGGAAAATGAGTGTTATTGCAACTGATCGATAGGGCTAATGCCCATTAGTGCAAAACAGTTCGGGCAAGTGATTTTAGGACAAACGATGTTAGGGATCTCGAGGGAGACCCAAATAAAAGAATATTGATATGATAAATGTTCCAGAACAGGGTGCTTAGCCAAGTTGCCAATCGCTAACGCTTAATCGTCAATCGTAAGCGAAAGGCAGCTAACTGTCTTTGTCGCACTAATATGAAAGGGTGACAGAGAGGGAAAACTACGATACGCTATTAAACGTTAGCGATTGGCAACTGGGCTAAGCATCGGATACCAATAGATTATCTGCGGCATGATAATATTTCTTATAACAAGCCCCGCCTCAGCGTATTATTAGTTGGCTATAATATTTAAAACATTTAAATAATAAATAATATCAAACTGACCTAGTCTCAGGGTAAGTTCAATTGAAGGGTCCACGGAAAAAACATGTCCAATTCTTAAAAAAATCAGGGAAAATTCACACAACACATGTCTACTTGTCTAGTCAATTCAAATTCACAATAATTTGAATTGACTACACAAGTAGACATGTTCTTTCCGTGGAACCTTCAATTATTGCTTGAGTTGTGCTAAACAACGATAAATAAATATAGATACAGATATCCGTGCGTAGATAGCAACTGTGAACTCAACAAATACTTGTGATTACTGATAAACATATAAATGTATGCCCTCGCTAGGATTTGAACCCTTCGACTCCAGACTTCGAACTTCCAGCTAACAAGCACAGTCAGTACCAACTAGGCTAAGGCCCTGGTCTCACCGCGAGCTACTAAGCTATGAACTATTAGCTATAAACACGAACAAAAGATATGCACTCCCTTGTAAATCAAAAATACACGGCGCGGCGATACTCGCCCGGCAGTGATAGCTGATAGCTAGGCGAGTATTGCCGTGTCTCTTTTATTTACACGGGAGTGCATATCTTTTGTTCGTGTTTATAGCTGATAGTTCATAGCTTAGTAGCTCGCGGTGAGACGAGTGCCTAAGACGGTTGACAAATCGATAGTATATTTATGTATATACGTTATCTACGTATATTTACCTTCATATTTTAATTTCGACAAAAATAAGCCTTTAAAATGAACATATAAATCTGATATTCGCTCTGGATTATTTCCGTAATAATAGGAAATATACCATTTTATGTATCCAAGTTTTTGCCATCCATAATTCGCCCCCCTGGCTACAATCGGCTTAAAAACCACGAGCAAACAATATGTAACCGGCGATTTCAGGAAAAACAAATTGTTTTTGTTTACTGTGTCGGTTGTAAAATTTTTCAGAAAATTTATCGGACATTCAATAATCATGTTTGCAATCACTCCGGGCTGCGAAAAATTTACCTGTAAATTGGATATGTATGAATAATATAGGATATCATATTGAATGAATGACGAAAGCATGTTATTTTTAATATAGGTAGGTGATGATTTATGATTTCAGTCCATTATTAAGGTACTACACTAAAGCATAGGACATTCTTCCATAAATTGATTTAGTCCCACGATAATCTCAAATTAAGGCTTGTGTAATGGATACTAAGGGGCGATATTATACAATAGATTAATACTTAAATGAGTAGAAACGACTCAGCTATATGGTCATCAAAATTCATCATCATCATCATTTCAGCCATAGGACGTCCACTGCTGGACAAAGGCCTCCTAAATAGACTTCCACTTTGGCCGGATGGATGCGACCTGCATCCACCAAGTCCCCGCAACTTTAAGCATGTCGTCTGATCACCTTGCGGATGTTTCAAAATTGCACTTATTCAATTCAACATTGCAGATATTACACATTTATGTAGACGAACACAGTATTCATTAAAACTTCATGTCATTTTTGTTTGATATTTATATTCGAGATCTACAAAACAAAAAGCTATCTTGAAAAATTAAACTTCCAAGGGAGCGGGCGGGAAAACAGGCTTTACACCCCTGCTATCTAGACATAAAAAGTAAACTTTCCGTTCATGATGGACGGAAAATGTGAAATTTATTTCATACCTGGCACAGGCACACCGCTCCACTCCTTCGCTGACGCTGTACACACTGCCACGCCGCATTCGACGCTCGCCCGGCGCGTGCGGTCACACGCTCCGGCACTTCATCCTCCGACAACCCCTACTAGCACAAACCACGCATTCTATAACACCTTTACTGAAACACTCCAATCTTATGTTCGCGTTACCTTAACTTTATCCACATCATCAAGTTTTACACTTATTACGACGACACGATTTTTTATTTTCACATCACGGGTTTACGTTAAGAGTACAGTCACGACCTGCATCCTTTATTGCATTCCCGACACTGCACTTCACGTCACGCTCGAGGGGAACCCTTTGCAGTCATGATTTTTACCTGAAACAAAGAGATTTAATATTAGGTATATAGGGTAAAGTATTCCTAAAAAAATAACCCCGCACCTAACCCAACGGTTTGATATTCAATGAAGTAAATGTATCTCCATTACAAAATTGCCATTAAGGATATACTATTATGGGTGGGCGATATTCGAAACAGTGACGATTACCTTTGAATGTGGTTAGCACAGGACTGGAATGTGGTGTGGTTAGGACTGAGAGCAGTGGGCAATAAACGGCTGAAATTATGATGATGATTCTTACCTAACCGATAACCCTACGTCGATGTGTGTTAGATTGACAGATGATATATTTGTTACCATTTATTTATGTCTCTACGTGCCAATATATTATTTCAATACGAGTGAAATGTACAAGAAGTAAAACAGGCGGACATGTACTAACATGGTAGCGGAACTGATTTAAATGAAAAACGGACAAAAGCTTCGTGGCGGAAAACTCGCAGCGGGAGCCAGAGCACAGTATTACAAGTTTATCGTTCCGTTCATTTTATATATCACGATTAAAATTAAAATTCTCCGCTCATAGAGATGGTCTGCTCGTACGTGCTTCAGATGAGTGCCACTCTGTTAGTTCGCCGATAAGGCTTCGTTTCCACTAAATATAGTAGCTTTGCAGCTGAGAGCACTACGCTCGTTTGAACATTAAATATAAAACATTATGACACTGTGGGTTGATACAAATTGTAATCGAGCTTTATAAAAAGTAAAACAGAAATCATGTCATATTCGGGTTGATTCAACCTTTGAACGTCAAGAAGCACAAGTTGCCGTGTGTTCTCATGCATATTACGCCAGCAGGCGCTAAAGTGGTCATCGAGTATACTGTCAAAGTAACTGTCTGGCTGATAGATGAGGTTTATTTTCGTCTGCGAAATAACATGGATGGTAACGCCAGCTCAAAAATGCCCCCAAAACCAATTGTTCAATTGTGCCAAGATGGGCAAGACATAGCGCTTTTCTAAACACTGCGCATATTTCGGCGCAACACCTTTGACAAATGTTTATAGAATATCGCCAATCAAAACTTTGATGGACCAATCACAACTATTTTTAAATGGCGGTTTAAGTATTATAGGTTGATTTTGAAATTCATTACCGTGATGCATTGAACAGGGGGTGAGGTGACACTTGTCAACTAAAATTCAGGACTGTTTTTGATAGGCAATTTAGTATGGCGTGCTGCTTCCTTGTTTTATTTGTTCGTAGATTTTCGTTGTTCATTAGTAGAGATATTGGCGTGTACGTCACATTTTGACCCGAGAGGGAAGGTTTACACGCTAAACGATAAAATCCTAGCCGCAATTAAATCAACAAACCTGAACTCTATTTATAACCATATCAATACAGTTTGGTTCCCCTTAATAATAGCACGCTTATTGCTCAGTGTGAACACATTCTTCGCTGCGAGTGTAATTTGCATTGAATGCGACGTGTCGGTGCGAATTGAGAGTGATCGTCGACGGTTAGTGAGCCGGAAATATACGTAGGGATATGTCATGACACTCTATTATCCGAATATTGATACGACTGAACATATCTATGAATCAAACATGTGTAAAACTTACGAATATTGTGCGTACAGTAAAAATATTGTTATTGATAGCTCAATTTATTGTATTAAGTAAGATCCTGTTGTTATTTACTACTTGAAAAAAAAACAAAGGAAGCAGTAAACACAGAAAGTGAGGCTGCAGACGTTTCTAGCCCCTTGATAATTCAGGATTTGCTGGAAAACGTTTTCATTTAACAGTCTTTAGTTGAACAAACCGAAAAATAAACGATAGCATATAAAAAAATATTACATAGGTACATAAGCTAAAACATTAAAAATATCACTTGAATAATATTTTTTGTGCGTAATCTTTTTAAGGCACTTGTTATGAAAAAAGTCGTTCGATACATTTGTAAAAACTTCTTTTTTTTTAACTTGCACCGAAATGGACTATTGCTCATGGTTTTGTAATACTACGCTGTTTTTTTAATATTTGCGCCATTTCCATCCTCATTAACAAAGTTAGTCTCAAACTCGAAGTCATATCAGATATTTTATTTAAATAAAAAAGTTTTTCTAACTTCAGCATAGGGTGAACTTATTGTAATTTGTACCAAGACGCGCAAAAATACATGTGTTTCAATATACCTCAGTATTATTAGGTACCTACATTATTACTAGGGCTCGTGGTCGTGACCGTGTTTCGTGTAACCGTAGCCGGATCCCCGTTGCCGTGTTACACGGCCACGGTTTTAAGGCCCGTTTCCTGCGTGTTACACGGCTACGTATCAATAAAGTTACGTATACACGTGTACACGGGGATACGTATCTTAATTACACGCAGATCCGTTCCGCTCGCGTTGTTGAGCGACGATTCGATGCGTTGTCTTCAAGGACTAAGGAAAACGGATGAGAATGTTCCGTGATATTTGTGAATCTAATTTAGTGGTTACCTAATTGCCTTTCTAACGTAAAGTGCGATAACTTAGTTGTACTTAATTTCAGTATGATAACGTGTATACGTACTGAGATTAAATTTTACATATTAATATTTTACTTTTTTAGATAAGGAGGGCAGAACTATAAAATATAGATATTTTCTGAGTTCAATATTAATAAAAACTGACACATTGTCGTGTATTAATTACCTAATTTAATAATGAGATGTGAACGGAAGTTAAAAAATACATAACACAGTGCGGAGTAAATATTTTTTCTTAGTTCTAAATATCATAATTTAAGTTTTTATTTCGTGCAATATAGTTGATATAAATAAATACATAAATCAATATTGAGGGTACCAGACAACGATTAATCTATACTAGGAAACCCATAACTCAGGAACAAAATAAATGCGTCATAAATATACAAATTTACAGCGTTATTTCCTACAAAATAAGGAACTTTTAAAATATAAAAGGATATTAAAAAGCAATATAATTAAAAAATACAATATACTAACTTATTGGATGTCGTGACGATGACGGGAGATTTTAGGTGCACCGCTTTCAAATGCTTTCCTATCGATCCTGTTGTACCACCACGACACAAAAACTCATTGTTCGTACGATCATTGCACAAAGTGCATAAAAAGCCGTGTCACCGACCCTGGTGGCATAACTCCACACCCCAACTGATCTTCATTATTAATACACTTTAATAACGCTATCTTCTCACCAACAGTAACGATACAAAAACGTAACAAAATAATAAAAAAAAAACAATTAATTTAAATTCGACTAAACTCTCGCTAAGTCTGCCCGGCCTGCAATCTTATTAGTGACTAAACACGTATAAAACCAAAACCCGAAATTGCCCTTTTGAAATTTACTAAAACATCCCCGCTTATTTATATCAAAACAGAGATGCGGCTATTTCATTCAACTTCACAAACAAAAGGTGTACCAGGAAAAGCCCAAGTTAACATATTTATCAGTAAAATTACCACGTGTGGTCAATTACATTCTTAGTTTAGGTCTTATCTACAAAAGGGCCGCCCCGTCAGGTAATAAACTTAAATGAACGACTGTATTATTTTTTATATATAGCAATTTGGCCAAATATTTTTAACATTCTTTTTTAATTTTTCTATCTGGTGATTCAAAATCACAATATAAATTCTAATCCATAAATAACACCGTCGCTTGTTATATGGAACACAGTACCTACCACGTTATTCCATAACTTAAATCGATACGAAAAATGTAAGTCTAATCAATAAAATACCGTTCGTCCCGATTCAGAGTATAATACTCAATACGTACTTTAAAAACAAGCTGTTATTCAATAATAGGCCTTATTTGTTTGCATAGTAATTGGTCCGGCCGGATACATGCCACGAGCAGTCGTTGCCAGAACGAAGCCAAGATTCGTAGATACGTATACAAACAAAGATTCGGGTACGTATCTCGGCGTGACTGTGAAATTCGTGATCTTAGTACCGCCGGGGTTAAGAACACGGAGCTACGGTTCGGCGAATAGGGTAAGTGCTCCAGTGAATGAACACTTAAGGAAATTTTCAACTTAATTTATTTTTTGTGGCTGGGAGCAATAATGAAGTTTAAATATGAATGTTCTTATAGAGTAAACCACTATTGTAGTTTTCTAAAATCAATTTTATTTTGCATTAGTGCTGCACAGTATTAAATTATAGCTAACTGTAGGGGAAAAAATGGAAAATCACCAGTGAATGAACACAAAATTCTAGTAAATGAACAAATGAAACCAATGAATGAACTACCTTAAAAATAATGTAATAAAATGAAAATAGTACTCTATTTTTAATTGGTAGTGCTAGTAATATTCGATAATTTAATTTGAACTTTAATGAGACGTAATAACTATAAACATAATTAAACGACATCATTTACAGTTCCACATTTCTGCGTATTCTGGGAAGGTTCAATTAACTCTTCAGTTACCATTGAAGAGTGACCTTATATGTCGCTTTCGTTAAAAAGTAAACTGGGCTCATTCTGCATATAAAGTGCTACTTGAATACTTTTGATTAACCAAAGATCTGTCTATGTTTGTTTCTTCAGTGGCATGAATTTGGACAATTTCGGTGATTTAAATAGCGTTGATTTTAAGATATTAAAACTGGCGCTTGATAGTTCACTAGTTGCAACAGCTTTTAGAGGTTTGTCGAGAGATTTTTGGTCATATTGGAATTATTTATACGATTTTTTTAACCTTTTCATGTCTTAAAACCAGACAAAATACGAAATAAATGATTTAGTTCATTCACTGGTTTTCGCAATCTAATTAATGAACTAACTGTGTTTGTGGTAGTTCATTAAAAATGTAATATATCAAGTATTGTTCGAACACTGGCCCTTTGCTAGACAGCATATTTCTATTAAATCCAAAGAAAACCAAATCTTATAACAACCACTAAAACGTAAGATATGGAACAAACAATTAATCACGCAATTCCAGTGAATGAACTCCCCCGTTCGGTCACTAGGTTTAAGCCATTTTGAGTTCTAGTTATAGAACACTGGATTAAAAGCCACTATTTGAAACGAAATCACATTAAACTATACTTTAATAGCATAATCATAACCTTCCGGTTTCAAAAAAACACGGACTGTACCTAGGAGATGTACGAAACGCACACAATAACACATTAAACACAACGTAAGCTTACCTAAATCCTTATAACACCTCCATATAAAAAACGAACCTGCGCAACGTGCCCACTTTATATCATCGCCACTTGGACACTGATGCATATGAGGTGATGTAAGTGCTACCAGAACTTGTCAAATAATATTCCTACCTGAAAAAAAAATGTAACGCGTAGTAGAAATGTACAGAAAACTTATTTTACGAAAAAAACTTGTATTTTGTTCGTTCACTGGATTTGTTCATTCACTGGAGAACTTACCCTAGTACGTATATCGGGAGCCCTAATTATTACCTACGGGTACGGGTACATTTTATACGAAAAGGAAGTGCTGATGGCTAAACGCAGCTTGATCTGACAGGTTAATATAACGTTAATGCTTTATCATCTGGGCAAATAAGAGTATTGAAAATGAAGAATTTTCGAGTACGAGTAAACGTGAACGTGACAATTTTTCTTGGATAGAACAATGTTCTTTGAGGCAATCATTAAAACACTGGCCAACTTTGGGACATTTGGTCCCCCAGGTATTTGGAATACCCTAAGCTGTTGTCATCTATTAACGGTAGATAAATGACGATAATGAGATTTAAATGTTTAAAATACATCTATTGAGACAAATGTAGGTACTTATTTTGAAACCATATTATTTAAATCAGGAGTTTTTCTGTTCCGCGCTCACCACGCCACGGGCGTGTGTAAGTATTATTTCAAGTATTCAAGATATCCACTTACTTTTTGGTTTATAAATTAGAAAAAACAAGCTTGATCTATGTTTGAATTTTTTGAGTAGGTACAGAGACGAGAAATTAAGAACATCTAGTCGTAAATCTCGTATCTCGGTAAATCAAGAGTATCAATTGCTGCTCCTGCGACCTAACCATTTAGGTCAGAGTGACAGCGCGCTTTTATTAACCAAGAAGCCTTCTCCTTAGTTAATAAATGATATCAGACACTAGCTGGACTCTGGAATTTAATAATAATGGCAATGCTATTGCGTAATAATGCCAGTGAAGAGACACACCTGTTACCGTGACTCCAGGGCGAATAAATTACCCTGCTAGTTTCCGAGCGCCAGGAGATTCATTACGTTAAGAAGAAACATATCTTCGATGCCTTCCTAAGTATATTTTAAGTCTAGGTAATTGGGTCATTCTTTGAAAATATGTCTGCGGTCTTATTAATCTGTCCTATACAAAATGTATGAAAAAGCAGACATATTTTCCAAGAATTACCCAATTATACTCTTTGGCCTTTTGCTATTGTCTGATTATTTGTCTCCAACAAATGATTATCCAATCCCTGATTTTATATCTTCGAACAAGCAGTTTTTGATTGTCTATCTATTTTCTTACGGGGATTTTGGAGACGTGTTGATTACATTTTGACAAATGTTAACATTACATAAGTTAAATTGGACCAGGGAAGTAACTTGCAAAATGCAGTGACAGAACGTTTTAGCATTTCACCGTAAAAAAACAGAGCTATGTCAATACCACCGGGTAAAGATTATCTCAAACAAATTACCATGTAAGTTGCTTTTTATTTGGTTTAGCTTGATGATGAAAAGTTGGAATTATGTGTTATCAAGTTAGCAAGCGAAACTCTGTCACCCATCACTACCGTGTATAATATTTATGAGTGAAGCAATAACTGCAATGTATTTATACCAATACGAGTACAAATATAGACATATATACTTTGTTTCTATCGCGAAGATCCGAAGGTTTGTAGAAACTAACTTTTAATGATATGATAATACGAATAAAACACGCGTTAGTGAAACTACCTATAGATAACACTATTCACAAACATCACAGTTGCCGACTCATTATTCCGCTTCGGTTGGTATTCTGTACACAACAATGGGGAAGAAGGCGCCGAGGCGCTAATACTGAATTAATCCATCTCACACTTTCGCTATAACGCTTGGCAGAAAGTTGGTGTGTTTAATGTGTTTAATTAATAGTTAGACGTGCTGTCAGTGGCACTACTGCCAATGTATACCATGTGTCTTTGTATTGTCGTGATTTGTGGTCTATGCACGTTGAATTGTTGTATGACACTTTGTAGGTATGTTTTTACTTATCTACTCGTACATCTGTATAAAAAGTAACATACATGCTTACTGCGCCTGACAGGCTTAGCTTTGTATCTCTATTCCGCCGAGCGTAGCAAGAAATACTTACACAGTCTGCAAAATTTGGTTCCCGGAGTCTATAGGACCACCATAGGACCTTGTCATAGTAACATTGAAAGTCAAATTGTACGACAGTTGCTGAAATTTCACTTTCAATTTAACTATAACAAGCTCCTATTGTAGGTCAAGAATCAGGATTCAATTTTGTCGATAGTACTATAAATTACTTAATGTTCTGTAAGGTATGCTTTATAATTGATCAAACTCTTTGCTACTTCTACTTCTAAAGGAATTCTATGTAGTGTATAGTTACATAATCCTTTTAATAATGCTACCAACTTAGGAGTGTTAACGAGAATTTCAGCTACTTTAATACCTTATTAGCTATACTAAATAAACTTGTAAGGGGAACGGTTAACTTGCTTGTTAAATGCAAGCTTATCGTTACTTGCTCAAAGGGGCGTATTTCTTGCATACACTAACGTAATCATTTTACACATGTTTTTCAATTAAGTACTACGCTATAAAGTACGCTTATATAAAAGACAGCGTAAATTGTACGACGAAAATAAAATTACATTTCGGCTATAAAATACAAATCAGCACGCATGTTCTGACAAATTATACATGTAATAAAATCAGTCTTATTTAACAACCGGAATGACGACAGGCCTGTTGACAGAGTGAACATTTCTTCGATGGCCACGAATTTCAGGCGTAGGTGCACGGCCGAGTAATAAACGCGAGCGCGCCTTCAGGTCTCGCTCCAAGACATCTGGACACCGAGTTAATTTATAGGTCCCATTATTCACCGCCGCGGCGCCGAGTGCGTGACGTCACAGTGCAAACATTCGCGACTCCGGCTTTTTCCGTAACTAGACTACTCCCATTAACGTTTATTATGATTCATATTTTACTCCGTCAACCTTAATAGTTCCAGTGCTCTTAATACTTAGGTTTTTATTAGTCAGAGGAAGCGGGCGCCTAATAAATCGAAGAGGGCGTTGAAATTTGAAGAAACGGGTCGTTGGCAGTTAAAAAAATATTCGCGCGCAAAATGACGTTAATAAAAATGATATAACGCTGTAATATTTATATTATACCCACCTACTATATTTTTCTTTTGCATAACGACGTTCCCAAATTCGACTGTTGATTTCGGCGTGAATGGCTTTATGCTGTTAGCGGTGGATGGCGAAACGACATAAAAGTCCCATAGTCAAATTACGCTCACAAGAAATTTTGAAAAGGGTCCTATAAACTTCATGAACTGAGTGATGGGCCGTCGCTCGTAACGCTGGACATTAAATAACTCCACGATGCGAAATCACTAATGTATTTCCTACTCCCAAATAATGACTGAGTTATTATGAACGCTTAAAGGCATAATATGTTGTGTTATGGTCCAGATTTATTATTATTAAAGTCGGGAAGCGCATGTGCTAAACAGAGATTATGGGACGGAATGACCGTCATGCCATTTATTACACGTTTTATGGACGTCTATTCAGTGTACTGGGTGACCGAATTCATCTCGTATTAAGCTTTACCAGACTAATTATACATATTCTGCTCTCCACAAACGTGTGGGCGGTCCGCTATGAATGTCTAGCATCTAACCATGAATGATTTTATGTTCCTAAAAATAAATGCCTCGAGTTATTAATAACTTTATTATGTTTTTAGAAAAGCCCTCGTTACCTTGAATATTTGAATCGTTTTCTCATTGGAATGTGCATATATAAACCCACAAATGCGGAATACATAATAGTAGGTGGTATATTTTTTAAATTATGTTTTTTATTCTTGAGAGGAATCCCATGTCAAATGAGAAGGAGACTTACCTACCTATCTATGTTTGCATACCTTAAATAAGTGAATTATTATAATCCATCGAAAATATACTCCTTTATTTATTGTCTAGAACTGAAAACAATTTTACATTTCAATTTTGTCCTATAACGTCTAAAAGTATACAAATCTTATCATTTCTAGTCGAGCTTTCACGGAAACGTTTGAATTTATTATGTTGTTATATTAATATCATCAGTTGCGCAGCAATTTACTGAGGTCAATTGAGACAGCAATTCAAATTCGGCCATCTCCATTTAAAAATACTGGAAAAATAATTATTGTTGTATAGTGGAGATATAAGTTTCAACATATTTATTAAGATATATATTATACGTATTTAGACAAAATAAGAGTATCCTTATCGGGATCGTGATTCTAGAAATATCGAATAAAAAAAATTCTGGTCATAATGAAGGTAGCTCTAGATTTGTTTTTATAACCATTACAGTACCCATAATCCTCTGCAACAGGTAACTTTTTACTTTATGGATAGAGCGCCCTTCCATTATGTATCGTTACTTACTAAAAGTTACGAAGAAACAAAAAACTCCATTCCCTTTGTGTTGTTTACATAGAAATTGGGGCGCAAACATTTCAAGGGAAGTAGGCTATGCTTATATCGAATACGTCTACTTAGGTGACAAAGTCACGTTTTGCCCCTGTATCCTTAATACATATTAATGTGTAACATTAAACATTGGTGACGTCTTTAAAACTCAAAGCTTATAATTATTAAGCCTACAAAATGAGTCCATGGCATATAGATATATTTACATTTTAAATGCAATCGTAACTTCACTCGTGCTATTATGGTGCTTTATACTTTATATATACCTATATGTATTTGCGTACACCTACTTATAACATTTATGGGTATTTAACTTGATAACCGGTAATTAAGACAGTTAATCCAATTGTTCCAATTTGTCCTTAATTTTGCGAATCGCAGTATTTTGCAAAAGCCGTAGGTAGGTAAGTATATTGTTGCGTATAAAGGGGAAAAAATGTTTACCGCGCGTGTATTTATCAATGCAATTTTTTTATTTTTTACTTATAGATACTTAAAACCTTTGTAGATTTTTGGCGCTGCACAGCTAAATTTCATACCTAAGTACATATATTCACCATCAGGATGCTTAGACAAGTTGCCAATCGCTAGCGCTTAGTAGCGTATCGCAGTTTTCCCTCTCTGTCACTCTTTCATATTAGTGCGATAAAGACAGTTCGCTGCGTTTCGCTTACGATTGATGATTAAGCGTTAGCGATCGGCAACTTGTCTTGTCTAAGCACCCAGGTATACGAGAGCCGCACAGTGTTCAAAAGTATCAGAAACATGCACTCCTACGGGAACAGAAGTCTGCTCAGATATTTATGAGCACCGTGGCAGCTTCGATATATCTGATGGTGACTACTCTGTTCTGTAAGGTATTAAACTAAATGTAAACAATCTTATAGTATCTTCTTATTGAAAAATCGAAATTAGATAGTATAAATTATTGTTAGTTTTAATTTATACCTTAGGTCACTACGAAAGTTTTGAGATACAAAGAAAGTATACAATTTATTCAAATAATGTTTATTACATTTTCTCAAAGTACTCTCCTTTAGCTTCTATACATCGGTTCATCCGCCTAAACCACGAGTTAAAGCATTCCCAGTACTGTTCCTCAGGAAGGTCTTCTACGGCCTGCATATAGGCATTCCGAGCATCCTCAGGGCTATTGAACCGCGTATCTCGGAGTCCGAGTTTGATTTTAGGGAAGAGGAAAAAGTCGCACGGTGCTAAATCTGGGTTATACGGAGGATGGCACAATTCTTTACTTTCTGTACTCTTAAGAAATTCTTTAGTTAAAATGGCCTTATGTGGCGACGCATTGTCATGGTGCAAAAAGAGCCCTATCAAACCTGATTTAGAACGTTTTTGCTTTAAATTATTGAACACAGTGGGTAAACATACTTCAGTATACCACTGAGCATTCACAGTTTTTTGGTCATCTAAAGAAATTGTAGCCACATGACCACTGGCAGAAAAAAATGTGGCTCCCATTTTCTTCCCAACGCTGCGCCCTCGTTTCACCTTCGTTGGAGGTTCATCATCCTGAAACACCTAAATGGTCGATTGTCGTTTTGTTGGTGGGTCATATTGGTATATCCAGCTTTCATCTCCAGAAATAATGTTAAAAATTTATCGTCCTTCACCCTGATCAAATTTTGTGAGCATATCTTTGCACCATGTCACGCGAGCTATTTTTTGTTCAGCAGTTAGCGAGTGAGGTACCCATCGTGAACATAATTTCCTGACTCCAAGTTGGTTGTGTAAAATTTCATTAATTGCTGGCGATGAAATCTTAACAACCTCTTCTATCTGTTTATAGGTAACTTTCGGGTCTTCTTTAATAATTTTTTTAACTATCTGGACCTTTTCTTCTGTCACCGCAGTCGCGGGACAGCCACATCTTTCATCATCGTCCAAGGAGAATATCCCGCGTTTAAATTGAGCAAACCATCTGAAAACTGTTGCACGCGATGGTGCATAGTCCCCAAACGCCGAAACTAATCGTTCTCTGCACTGACATTCATTCAACTCAAATTTGTAATTGTACAAAATCATCGCACGAAAATGCTTTCGCTTAAAATCCATCTTTGACGAAGAAAGCCCGCGGATTTGTGTGAAAAAACAACTGTAATTTTTTTATTTTTAAATCTTTGGTCGATCTGTTTTCTTTTTTCGAATTATAAATATATTATGTTTAAAATATTGTAACAGTCAGGTGACTTATTTTTAAAAAATTTGAATATCTCAAAACATTCCTAGTCGCCCACGTATTAAGTAGGTATAGCATTAGAATGCTTATTCAGATGTTTTGAAACACCCTGGCCGCTCTGATATATCTAATGGCGACTGTGCGAGGATTTATAGTCACCACGTAGCCTCTCTTGTATGGTCACAATGCGACCATTACGTGTATATGCGAATGCGAGTACTTCGTCAAATCATCACCTATTTGAATGTAAAACTATAGAATAGGTGGGTTTAAATTCTTTTCGTTGTCTTATTTTGTGTCTCTAAGAAACGTGACGGAGTTGTGATTTTTGTATGAGATGATAATATCGTTTTCAATTTCTTATGTATGGATTAAAATCTAGCGTAAAAGAGTAATACAACTGCATCGGATTTTTTTACGTACATTCAAGTGCAAAAATAAGTATCGAAAAATTCCGCGCATAAATATGTTACGACGTTCTTATAAAGGTGCGTTTAAACTAAAAGAGCATTCGCTGTTCTAGCGCCCGTTCTACGAAATCAACCAATCACGTTTTGTGTACCGATCAATTTTCGTAGAGTGGGAGGTTAGAACAGCGAATGCTCTTTTAGTTTGAACGCACCTTAAGATAATATTATTCTGATTATAAAAAATCTTTAAGTTTTTGATTGACTTGACTTATGCGGGCTACAAAAAAATTGATAGCGAATACCTTTTTTAATTTTTCGTAATTCGAATACAATGTAATATATTATAATTACTTGTCATATCTACTCTTCAACGAATCACCACTATTTATGTTACCCTCTGTCTGTATGTAATATACTTATATTATTCATAGAAAACACGAAGGAACAGACAGTTTAGT
>JALPQI010013378.1:0-42698 GCA_025490895.1 Thaumatotibia leucotreta | reverse complement strand
AAAAAAACCCAATAGTTTTTTTTTATCAATAAATTTCTTCATTCAAGAATTTCTGAAAAAAAATAATTTCAAAAATTCATGACTCGAAAACTACAAAAAATCGGCTAACATACATAGGGTATATTCTGATAGCCCATGACGTAAGGAACCTAAAAAAAATTTTTTGACGTCAAGGTTTGGACCACCCTGTATATTCGGCCGGCAACCAGTCACTTCATGGCCGAGGTATGTAATGCTTTTGTCAAACATGCAATGAAATTAAACAAAAAAATGTATCTTCTTTCTAAGAAATTATAAGTCAACTACATAACTAAATCTTTGAAACACAAGAAAAGTCAAATACGACACCGACACCTCATTTTTTTTTTAAGATTGACCTGTTTGAAAGTTGCAAATTTTTACTTTTAAAAAGCGGTATTAGACGACGCGGTCGGTTGGGTCCAATTAATCGCATGCGGTGATCGTGGCCGACGGATCGCGCCGTATAATACTGCTTTTTAAATATTATTTTGAGTAGTTATTGTACATTTATTTTAAATTATATAATTTAAATACCTAATTATAACTGCAAAAATTTGCCAATCTTTTTTTTATACCAATTTTACTTACAAATAATTATTGGCTAAAAGCCAAGATGCCAGGTCACAACCCTATGTCAAATGAAAATTAAAAAGAGGCACTTGCCGGCCTAGGCCGGCAACGAGGTACTTCCCGGCCACTTTTTAGGCACGTAACTACAACATTTCATTGCATGTTTGAGAAAACAATTATTTCATAGCTTGATTCAAAATTATCAGTTATACAGGGCGTCCCAAAGTTATGGGACATGAAGGAGAAGTACCTACCTTAAATATCGTAGATAGAATATATTGCTGAAAGAAGACTGTATTTTATTTTGAAAGTTAAATAATACTGCATTAAAAAAAATCCAAAAAACAAATGCTTTTTCTAGGCATCGAACCTACTTTAATACGAAAAAAAATTTTTCGTAATTTTATGATGTCATTCGAAAGAATAGATAAATAATAAACATTTTTCTTAAGAAACATAGTATCTAAGACTGAAAGAATAAGTTTGGTTCAAAATTCGAAAGAAATTGTAGTTGGTTCTATTTCCGGGTGAAGCAAGTAATTTTTTGAAAAACTTTGAATGCACTATTACTAAATTTCAAAAATAACATTAAGTCTTCTTTTAGTAAAATACACTATCTACGATATTTGAGGTACTTCCCCTTCATGTCCCATAACTTTGGGACGCCCTGTATAGTAAACATTACATCAGAGGTCGGGAAAATGAGGATTTCCGGCCAAGTTGGTACATACATTTTTACGGGAACCTGTTTTCACGCCGAGGCATGTATAGTGCTTTTCTCAAACATACAAAGAAATACAAAAAAAATGACAATGTTGTCGAAATTAAAAAAAGTTTCTTTGCAGGCCTAGGCCTGAAAAGTGTTATGAAATTCAATTTCCATCCCAGTGAGTTACTGCGCCCTAAAAGCGATACTTCCGAGTCTATTTTAAGGAACGTAAAGACAATATTTCATTGCATTGCATGTTTGAGAAAAAGATTTAACTTGAAGACTTAAATTCCCGTCTGTCACTGCTAGCACGTTCGCAAACCTTAGTAATTATTTGAAGATACATCTCAGCCTCACTTGGCTCATTTCCTACGTCATGTACTGAGTAATATTAATATTGATAGGTGGTTAGCCAAATGGCCAGTTATGTTGGTGCACCTGGAATTTAAAATTAGGTAACTCTGACTCTGTGCAACTACTTTCTAAAGGACTTTAGGCAAATTTGTACTACTGTTCGTACTGACCACCAGAAACGAAACATGTATCTTTCCATAGGGCTTGGATACCTGACGATTTATTACTATGAAGAGGATCGCCCTATGCATGGGGTTTTCTTGGAAACTGCATTTTCTGCTTCGCAAAAAATATATAAAAAGGATAGGATAGGATACTCGTGATAGTAACAAATCAACAGATTGGCAAGACCTGTGGAATGAGATATGTTTCGTTTCTGTTGATGGATGGGGCAGTGCCGATACAAAGTTGCACATGGTCCTTTGGTAAAAAGGCTTTTTCTCAAACATGCAATGAAATATTGTTTTTACGTTCCTTAAAATAGACTCGGAAGTATCGCTTTTAGGGCACAGTAACTCACTGGGATGGAAATGGAATTTCATAACACTATTCAGGCCTAGGCCTGCAAAGTAACTCTTTTTTTTAATTTCGACAACATAGTCATTTTTTTTGTATTTCTTTGTATGTTTGAGAAAAGCACTATACATGCCTCGGCGTGAAAACGGATTCCGGCCTCGTTACCTATCCGGCCCCGCTCGCACGCTCGCTCGGTATATACCAACTTGGCTGGAAATCCTCATTTTCCCGGCCTCTGATGTAATGTACTATTCAATGGATGAGGATGGTAGATGGCTTCTTCCTTACCAAGGTGTCCGGTGGAGTCGCACCCGCGCACAGGGCAGCGCCGCTCGCTCGGCTGCGGCGGAATGAGTTCGGTGATAGGGGACCGGTTAATGGGAGGTCGGCCTTTCTTTTTTATCTCCTTGCTAAAAGTTAAACAACATAATTACAGTTATTATAAGTTCTAAGATTCTATGTATATCCTACATCGACACTACCTTCGAAAAATCTCAATTTTTACAAGAACACTATACATAATTGAAACGTAATAATTTTGCATGCTACTCCATTATTTTAAAGTGAATACATCGACAGTAGAAGTTACGTGTTTTTTTTTTAAGTAGTAACTAAACTAGTGAACGAGATGTTGCGGTATTTCTAATACATAATAATTGTTGCGCACTTTGCGGCCATTACTATGCATTTGAAAACTATTTATGCGGTATTTACATACATACATACATAATCAGCCTATGATAGTCCACTGCTGGACGTAGGCCTCTCCTATTAACTATGCGTATGTCTATACGCAACAACGTATTAGGAGTTAAATGCCCATAATCGCCACGCTGGGCAAGCGGATTAGCGATCGCAGTAAAGTGTCCACACTATGATGTTGATGACGCTGCTGCCCATCATCAATCTTTTATCAAATAATGGTCAGTAACACTTCAATCGCTTAGGCGACTCTTACGACACCTGCGGGAGGGGTTGGAGTGGTGACAAATGTATTCTTACTGCCGTCACCACACGGCCAATGCAGTATTTTAAAAAATATTGGTACTCATACCCTTATTAAAACAAAGTTTGAAGGATCAAACATGGAAGCATGGTGATAATCATTATTTTTGTTGATTACTACAGAATAGCATGTCTTAACCAAATATTTGATTTAAAATTTACCTACATTTCCTATTTTACATTATTCTTAGAACTCGAAATATATTACAGTAAAAACTGAATACTCAAATACCGGAATGAATACTTCCCGATTCGTCGGATTCCTGTTTTGCCGGATTCTTGTTACGTCGGATTCTTGTTTCGTCGGAAATATTAATATACATTAAATCATCCAGGTAAAAGAAACGTGCTTATATTTTCTTACTGTATGAAATGATCTGCTTCTCTACGTCTACCTTTTATTTAGTAGATAGGTATAACCGCGATATTTCTGTAGTATTTCTTAATCAAAAAAACCCGGCGAATCAAGAATCCGACGAAATAAGAATCCGGCGAAACAGGAATCCGGCGAATCGGGAAGTATTCACCGGAATAGATATTATATTGGAAAGTCTAACCTCTTGTCATTGACTTTATCGTCAACATCAGAGTCTGTGTCCGTGGTTCTCGGCCTCGTGGCCGTGGCCATCCGCGACACGCGAGCTGAGAGCGAGCGCGTCAACTTCCGGGGCATGTTGTTCGCTTGAGACTCTCCGGAGTCACTCCTGCCTTTCTCAGTCTATGGAACAAACCAAAATGAATCTCGTAGAATTTTAGTGTTTTTGTTTTCCTACCCCATGTTTCAGCAAGCTTCAAATACTTTGTCAGCCTAAGTAGACAAATAGTTTGGTACTTACACCATATCTTTTGTATGGCTAACATTTTGGCGATTTTGATTGCTACAATAGTATTTGACGCTGACAGGTCAAGGGACAAGTAACAGTATTCATAATAGTTTCTTTAAATGAGTTGAAATAGCAAGTTTAACTCATATAATTTGTTTTGTGTAATTTCAATGGTAATGAGTACGTGGGCGACTAGGAATGTTTTGAGATATTCAAAATTTGAAAAAAGAACTCTCCTGACTTGTACAATATTTTAAACAAAATATATTTATAATTCGAAAAATGAAAACAGATCGACCATAGATTTAAAAATAAAAAAATGACAGTTGTTTTTTCACACAAATCCGCGGGCTTTCTTCGTCAAAGATGGATTTTAAACGAGAGCATTTTCGTGCGATGATTTTGTACGATTTCAAATTTGGGTTGAATGAATGTCAGTGCAGAGAACGATTAGTTTCGGCGTTTGGGGACTATGCACCATCGCGTGCAACAGTTTTCAGATGGTTTTCTCAATTTAAACGCGGGATATTCTCCTTGGACGAAGATGAAAGATGTGGCCGTCCCGCGACTGCGGTGACAGAAGAAAACGACCAAATTGTTAAAAAAATTATTAAAGAAGACCCGAAAGTGACCTATAAACAGATAGAAGAGGTTGTTAAGATTTCATCGCCAGCAATTAATGATATTTTACACAACCAACTTGGAATCAGGAAATTATGTTCGGGATGGGTACCTCACTCGCACCTGCTGAACAAAAAATAGCTCGCGTGACATGGTGCAAAGATATGCTCACAAAATTTGATCAGGGTGAAGGACGGTCAATTTTTAACATTATTACTGGAGATGAAAGCTAGATATACCAATATGATCCACTAACAAAACGACAATCGACCATTTGGGTGTTTCCCGATGATGAACCTCCAACGAAGGTGAAACGAGGGCGAAGCGTTGGGAAGAAAATGGTAGCCACATTTTTTTCTGCAAGTGGTCATGTGGCTACAATTTCTTTAGATAACCAAAAAACTGTGAATGCTCAGTGGTATACTGAAGTACGTTTACCCACAGTGTTCAATAATTTAAAGCAAAACCGACCTAAGTCAGGTTTGAGAGGGCTCTTTTTGCGCCATGACAATGCGTCGCCACATAAGGCCATTTTAACTAAAGAATTTCTGAAGAGTACAGAAATTAAAGAGTTATGCCATCGTCCGTATAGCCCAGATTTAGCACCGTGCGACTTTTTCCTCTTCCCAAAAATCAAACTCGGACTCCGAGATACGCGGTTCAATAGCCCTGAGGATGCTCGGAATGCCTATATGCAGGCCGTAGAAGACCTTCCTAAGGAACAGTACCGGGAATGCTTTAACTCGTGGTTTAGGCGGATGAACCGATGTATAGAAGCTAAAGGAGAGTACTTTGAGAAAATGTAATAAACATTATTTGAATAGATTGTATACTTTCTTCGTATCTCAAAACTTTCGTAGTGACCTAAGGTATAATAACATGGTTTGATTGAATTTTCTTTTACCCACAACCATGGCAATAAATAGCTATCAAGTTGCTTGAACAATTAACATGCTTCCAAACTTATAACTGTCGAAAAAAACAAAAGATAATGAGCCCTTGAAAATTGTCCTCTGATATTTTTAAGTAAGTTTAGTATTTATCGGCCCCTGTTTCAGTCGCTTAGGGTGTGAAGTTTCTATTTTTCTAAATTTATTTTATTGTCCATATTGTCCAATGTTAATCAAATCATGCTAAATATCTTTAGCGTGTGTTGATAATATCGTTAAATAGCATAAGCTACATAGCAACAATACATCTGCTGATTTGGCTATTCTATAAGGTGATTTAAATAACTATAATAAAAAGCTAATCCCATTCCACTCATTCAAAAATATGTGTTTAAAACTTACTTTATTCACTGATGGTGGAGGTTTAGTTTTTCCTGTTTTAATTGGTTCTTTTTTAGGTGTTGGTTCACTGTCACTTTCGGAAGAAACAGTTTCCGCTGATGATTGGCTTGAAGAACATGAAGAAGCACTCTTATTGTCCACAACTTTCTTGGATGGGGGCCCACTGAGTCTACTTCCACTTCTACGTTTTATATTGTCTTTTGAATTTGAGTCATCATTTTCAGCAGGTGTTAAAGGTGATGGAGGTGATGTATCCTTATCTTCACTGGATTTTCTAGTTGCTCTTTTATTTCTTGGAGAACCTTTAGGGCTTTTTGATGATTTGCTCTCTGATTCAGATTCCGAGCTGTTGTCAGGGGAGAATATACTTTTCTTTTTCTGATCATTTTTTGTTTGCTGTTTGGTCATGGTCTTAGGTATTGGTTTAGGTGTTTTAGCTCCTGCTGCAGTTCGTGATGGCTTCCCTTTAGCTAAAACACTAGCTGCAGATTTTGGTTTAGTAGAAGAGCGCCTTCGAGGTGGGACAGATTTTGGTGGCTCTGGTTTAGGTACATCATCATCACTGGATGATGAAACTTTTTTGTTAGTAGTTTGCCTTGGTTTTGAGTCATCCTTCTTTTTTGGTGGTTCTTCATCAGGCTTAGCTGGTGATTTAGGAGCAGGCTGGGCAACTGCAGGGGTATCAGATGCTGAAGATTCAGAATCTGAACTACTTGAACCTGAACCAGAGCTAGTGGAAGAGCTGCCACTGCTACTAGAGTCTGAAGAAGACCCAGAGCTACTGTCTGTGCTGCTGTTGCTCACCTTAAAACATTTTTTAAATGCAACTTAGAACAAAATAATAAGAAATTTTATAATATTGGCTTCATCTTAATCATCAAACCCGCAGAATCTAGCATGGCAACCACTGGTTTTTAAGACAAATAAGTAACTTTTGAATGTTGCAGTTTAAATGAATAAATACTTTTCAGTTATTTTATTGTAGCAATTATGAGGTGTTCTGCTAATTTTAAAGTGAAACATTATTTTTTAAGATTATACATAGGCCAACTCAATAATTTTTTATCTTGATGCAATGGAATTCATCTTTGTACCTCTAGAACGAAATAAAGTAGGTACAGAACCACATTTTGGTGCCTATTCCTTTCTTATTGTTATAATGTATCTAGTATGGTACATACAAATTTACTTAACCCTTTCACAACAAGGCTCAGAGCCGGTTTTACTCTGAACCAGGGATTGAAAACAGATTTTTAGAAAAACCTTGAAATAGTCCAATATTTTTTCATGTTTTATACTTTTTATGTAGTATTCAATATTTCATGTAATTAACAATGTTGTATTATTAAGTTACATTATTAACAAGGAATTTATATACCGAAGACTGAAAAAGAAAAAAAAGAACCATTCTTTTGTATGGAGAATATACCGGTATCCAATTCGAGAGCTCTAAATTGTCATAGACAGTAAATATTTTCAGAAATTTATTGTAACCCAGTTTCACATCTGTAATAACAGCAGCAATAACAAATATCAATTTAAATTCGAATTCAAATGCTTTATCAATACAGTTAAAGAACACAACTGCGATAATAACGAGTTAGGTCAGTGATCGTCTGTGAAAGGGTTAATAAGTAAGTACCATGTTTTATCTGAGACATGACCAAATATAAAATAGAATCTACTTATATTTGGTAAATTGGTAAAGAAATAGCGGCAAGTTCTCTTAAGTCTAGTAAAAGCTTTTATAAAAACCCAAACTAATGTTGAGGCAAGAATAGCTTCAAATAAGTATTAAGAGCCATGAGCGTCAATAACAGGGATCGTTACAACCGCTATGTACCTAATTAATTACACTGGGAAGAGAGCGTAAGAATGGTATGTCAACAAGAGTAATGATTTTATAAAAAAAGACATATTTTCAATAAATACATGAAGACAAAACAATAATAAACAACGGTTCTAAGATACTCACGTCCAGATTTGTCATGTTTATTGAATTCAATATGTAAGTGATCTACTTCAAAATCGCCGAATGAAAATGCTTCGATTTCAAGTTTTAACTTTTAAATGGTCATTGATTGTATTATGGAATTGGAAAACATAGTCTACTAGCGGTATCCCAATTTCTATAAAATACTGCTAGACTTGCTAGAGAGACTTTCATTCATGCTACAAATGAAACGTAACAATAATTTGTAGCTTGCTAACTGTCAATGTCACTGTCAAAAATTTTTTTTATGAATTTTTGGCCTGGTATCTAAACCTTTAAGCTACTGTCAAAACTTCTAGACGCTCTACAGAGCTGCCGACATATCGCTTGCGATTCTTATTTTAAATATTGCGACACTGCATTGAACTCGATTTAATAAATAATGTAGGTATAATATACTTACCAAAACTCGAAGAGATAAATCCCGAGCTGTATTAGTGCAAACTTATATTCTTTGCTCTCTATAGAACATTTTAATTTGCTTCCTTTTTTACTTACAGCGATGGGTAGACAGAGTATAGTTTACTTAATCTTTAATAATATTCGTATACCACTATTTGGAGTTCGAGGCCAAAGAAACTACGACTGCCACAACAATGAAACGTTCTTACAATAGTAAATCCTTATTTTCTAAAAACAGACGTTGAGATATCTTATTTATTGGTAATTTTAATTCTTTAATTTATAGAAACAATAGTATTTACTTATTTTGACGTAAATATAAGATATTTTAACAAAAACTTAATTATCCGCAATTATTAGTAACAAAGTTGGTATTACACTGGTATCACCTCAGGTGTTAATAACATTTGGTACAGCAATTTAACTACAGATAAATTAAAACCCTATTTCTTCATACGTTTAATAAATTGCAGAATATTAGTTTGTAGCGTGCTTTATGTTCACATTATTTCGTATTCGTAAAATTCCTTTGACCTACAAATTTTTTTGGTGGGGCTATAGTTCTCCATCTAAATTATCAATATTATCATACAGATCTAACGTTTTGTTTTCTTCCGTAGGTTGTTAACAAGGCGATCCACTTGGTCCAGCCATGTTAAAATACAAAAAAAAATGCTTTCATTTTACATTTCTAAATTTCTTTCCTATAATTTTAATCCGTAATAAGGCAGGGGCTCACTTAGTAATTTAACTATACTGTTTTAATATTTAAATATGGTACGCTGTCGTTTGTGTTCACTGGTCATTCAACTTCATTTTAAAATAGGCTTTGAAACGTAGGCTCTTATCATTTTAAGTTCTTTACAATAAAATGTTGTCATTTCAATGTTAGTTAAGAGAAAAGAAAAGTTTTTAGGTATTTACGTGTTTTTAAGAAAATCCTAGTTGTGACGTAAGAGACATTGACAAATTTGACCACCATACAACAAATAAAAATCTGACCTAATTAAATTAACTAGATCCAGACGTTTCGAACATTTTACAGGGTTCACTTCACCCGTAGGCCGTAGACCACGAACCGTTGGGATGTAGCTAAACATAATATACGGGATATAAACACGTTTGAATTTATTTCATGAATAACAGTAAACAGTAATATTTTATACAGTACAGTAAATTTAATATTATACTCTGTCTAACGTGACTAACGCCTAACCTTGGTTAAGGCGTTAATCAGTAGATAAAGGCGACAAGTTAAAATGTCTGTGGACAACCAAATCTTCCCGCCTACATTTTTAAAATTTGACGACTTTTTCTACTGACAAGCTGGTTAAAGAGAGTAGGTTGGTAGGTATATTATATAAATTATATTTTAAAGGTAGGTTTTATAAGAAATAATCTATTGCAATTAACATGGTACCTTGAACATGGTACCTATTGACCGTAAGGGGCTTGCGATAAAACTTACACAACTATTTTACAATATGTAATGCCAATAAACAAAAGGATATCATGCTATACAAAATTACGAACAGAGTGCACATGTCTTAATTATTATATCTAAAAATGACAACAAAAATAAATATTTATTAAGTAGGTAATTAACAAAATAAAATCCTAATAGCATTTCAGGCACGCTACATCTTAACCACGACGAGATATGGTTTTCTAGAAAATACGCGACAGAAACTCAGAAACTCGTGACAGAATAAAACGTCTTTTCTAATAGCCAACCATGCAATGAATACCTACCATTACCATGCAATACTTTGTAAAAATTTGCAACTTTCAAACAGGTCAAACTATTTAATTTGTTATTGTTGTGTTTCAAATACTTAGTCATGTAGTTTCCATCACACTTGCTGTCTAAGCGCGCCATTGCTTGTGTGCGTAGCGGGAGTAACAGAAAAGTGAAATTCCCTAGGGAGTAATAGAAATGTCAGTACGTCGTTTAATAATATTATGTCTTAAAACTTATTTTTTAGTCGGCAAGTGTGATGAAAAACATTGTATGCATCACGGTCGGTAAGCGGAATACTAACTCGAGTCATAAAAGCCCTCCGCCTCAAGGCGTCGGGCTTCTAACACTCTCGTTAGTAATTCCGTGCTTACCTCCCTTGATGCACAATGTACCTAATATTGTTTCATTTCATTGCATGTTTGAGAAAAGCATTATAGGTACATACCTCGGCAGTAATGTACCATTTCAACACACAGGCTCGTAGCGTAGGTATTATTGAACCGCTTTTAGGCTTATAATCCAAGATATTAAATGGCTACGCGTGCTTTTTCATAACGTTATCGTCCTAGTCCGGTAATAACATAACCCGACCAATTATGTTTGCAAATTTTTGCAAGGATTATGTCATGTAGATGAAGCATTCGAATTTAGCCAGGTTATGTTTATTATTTAAAGTATTTAAACTAACCAAAGAGTTAAGTACGGCCAAACTTTACATTAAACTTGCATTAAACTCGCAAAGTATGTAGTATAGCTATATTTTTTTGGTATGTTGTTAGGTAAGACCAGTTAAGACACCATCAGCATAGGATAGGGCAATATAAAACTGCAAGCAAAAAAAGCTTCTAAACATATAATGTGAAAAACGTAAGGTTTTTTTAATAAGTAATTAATTGATTCATGCGTTACTTTGCGGAAGTCCATATTAAGGGATGAACAATATTGCTTTGCTCTTCCGCGATACAGAACGTGTAGTTAATTAGTGTAACCCGCTGTAATTACTTAAAATAAATTGAAAAATATATATAAATAAATAAATTATATTAAATAAAAAAATACGCAAGTAATTATAGCGGGTTACACTAATTAACTAGGTACACGTTCTGTATCGCGGAAGAGCAAAGCAATATTGTTCATCCTTTTTTTTAATAAATATCAGAAACTAAAAAAATACCGTAAACGCATTTTTCACGTACTACGCAGCTAGCACAACTTTTTAAACAACATATTTACCAAAAATGGAGCGATACTACTTGCTTTGCGAGTTTAGGGTAAAATGATGTGAAGTTTGAGCGTACTACCTATATAGAATTCTGTGTAGGTATATTTTGGTGTTTAGTTATTTATACAATGCGAACTATTGGTAAATCCCTGCGCTGATTTTACTATCCGAAATATCCGAATGTAAAAAACTGGCGGATTTTGCAAGCCCTACTTAGGACGTTCTGTATATGATCGCAGCCATCGCAGGCTTACTTAGTTAAATGACTAGTGATTTCATAAAATAGTTCTAATATTTATTTAAGTTTAGTAAATTTGATACCTGTAGTGCTTGACTTTGATCATATCGGCCAATTTTTCACCAATCATAATACAAGGCGCATTGGTATCACCACTAGTGATAGCTGGCATGATACTGGCGTCTCCTATTCTTAATCCATCAACACCTCGTACTCTTAGTTCAGCATCTACTACGCTCTTACCTTCATAGCCCATCGCACAAGTTCCTACTGGGTGCCAAGCCGATGTTGCAGTGTTCAGAATGTGACATTTCCAGTACTTGAGAGTGTTAAATTGTATCCCCGCACATTGGGGAATACCCAAGTTCGCTACCGTAGAATTTAAGCTTTGCAAAAATTTACTTTTAGTAATACTGATGTAATCGATAACACTTTTTGCATGTAATTCTAGATCTGCATCATTAGAATAATAGTTAGTAAATATCCTTGGAGGTGAATCGGGATTATTGCTCCTTAGTTCTATGCGTCCCCTGGACTCTGGGTGCAGCAATGTTAACAACGTAAAAAAAGTTTCCTGCTTTTGACCGATTTCCGCAATATTTTTACAAATGCTATCTTCTAGTTCTATCACAAAGGAACAAATCATAGTAGAAATCAGAGTTGCCGCAGGGAGCGGAAATACAAATGTTTGATAATCTGGGATAAAAGTATCTTTGTTCACATTTTCGAACCCCATTATAGTGGGTGTAGGAAATCGATGAAGATTCCCCAACAATTTGAAGTTGTTATACGCAGATTCAAGACCTTTCTTACCAGTCACAACTACAATAGTTGCGGCATGATCTTGTAAATTTTGACCAACTAATGGTAAATCTACCCTCACGGGAATGCCCTTTTCAATTAAATGTTCTCTGGGACCAACACCTGATAACATCAATAATTTAGGGGTGTTTATAGCACCCGCAGATAAAATTATTTCTTTAGTTACGCTAAGACGAATAAATTTTCCGCTAGGCAATTTGACTTCTACACCAATAGCCAGACTAACATTTTCATGAAATAGGACCCTCGTACATAAGGTATTCTTTGAAACAAATAAATTTTTCGAACGTTTGACACGCCGGAGGAAAACGTTTGCTGTACTTTGTCGTATTGCATCCCACATTGTATACTGGGGGAATGAATACCCTAGCTGTTCGAATTGATTTGTATCGATATGTACGTCGTGATTTTCAAACGCTTCCATATATTTATTTGTGGAAATACCCCAAGGGATCCATGTGACGCTCATTGGGCCATCTGTATAATGCAGCTGAGGAGACGCCCTTACAATATCGGGACTTTTCATCGATTGGCTCTTTTTAAAATAGCCTGTGACATTACGAAATTCCCAACCTACACCGCCCATTGCTCTCCACAACTCGTAGTCCTCCCAATTCCCTCTCACGTAATACATGTAATTGATGCTACTGGAGCCCCCTAGCATCTTGCCTTGGGTCAGGCGGATATTTTTCGTCCTGTGGGCCTGACTGGAGTATCCATCATCTTCAGTGTAGTAGTTCCAGTCATAACTGGTGTGAGCCAAAAATGGAGCCAAACATGGAAGCTGTAAGAAGATATATCAGTACATGCAACTGGTACATAACTGGAGAGAACTACATAACATACGTTCTCGTGAAAAAACTTTCATTTCGTTTCATTTCTAGGTAACTAATATGTATACAGTTGTTTAAATAACTTTATGAGTACCAATTCTAATATTGAATATAGTTATAGTCAACCAAAAATGTGGTTTACCACTTTTTGACTTTATTACAACTGAACATAGTCGAAAAGTGGTAAACCACATTTTTTGTCGACTGTACGACGTCCGTTCGTCACCGCCAATCACAGTGGAATTATGGCGTAAATTATTCCGCCCCTCGATTATTTTGCGTTTCATGCCAAAGCATAATTACCTCAGTATTGAGAGGAGGGTCGCCTCCTGCTTCGATGAGGAGCACCCGCCATTCGAGCACCTCGGCCAGCCGTGCGGCAATCACACTGCCCGCCGACCCCGCGCCCACCACGATGAAGTCAAATTTTTCACCATCTGCAACGAAAACATAGAATTATTCAAAAGACTTGGAAGAATGTTTTGGAATGTAGATCGTACAATCAGCGTCAAATATGTTGTGGCAGTTAAAGAGGAGAAATTGTTCGGTAGAACATACTAAATACAATAAAATCGTAAATACAAGTTGGCTGCTACAATAGTAGTTTATGCAACCGCACATAATGAGAAAATAAAAAATAATCATCAAAATCGGCCGATTTATAGCCGATTTTTTTGTTTGTTACCTCAGAACGTTTAACTGGGGGAACAGTTTAAAAAAATCGGCTATAAATTAGTTGATTTTGATGATTATTTTTTATTTTCGTGCTTTAATAGGTACCTCTCATTATGTGCGGTTGCATAAACTACTAATTATCTACCTACACAAATATCGTTAAGTGCTCTAAAATGCGTTCAGAAACAATAGACAATGACCAGCATTACCCACCATCAGAACTTGCCACATAAATAAAGGTAACATTATATACTATTTTTCTCGGTTATGAGTTTTAAATTTGGAACAGCTCACAGAGGTCACGGTAGTAGCCAAAATTCGAATAAATTGATGATCTACTTTGACTGCTTTTTTTAGCAAGGAGAGTAGTTTATACTACGTAGTTTTAGAAAACATAAAATATTTGGCATGTGTGGGAATAAACATCTTTGGTTTATACCAAAGATGTATATGCTTTCAAAGTTAATATACTGCATGACGCTCCAACGCGTTATCTAAAAGTGCAATATTTACTTGTCGTTTTAAAATTGATTATGTACATGACTGTTTTAGTGAAAGCTATAATTATTTAAATGGAGGTAGGTACACAAGGGTATTTTCTATCGTTTTTAATAACATTTTATTATTTTTTATTATTTTCACATGCTCGTGTGATGCTATCATGAAACTCACCTTCGGTTCGTTTCATAAGCCCACAATCGAGTTGTAATGCCCCTCATTACGTACAGTTGCATAAACTACTATATACGTACATGTATGGCGCTTTTGGTAAATTTCATTCATTTACATAAATTTGCATTCGGAAAATAGGATTTGATGATAGGAAACCAATGATGGAAACCACAGATGATAGGATGTTGTAGAAATCGGTTGAAGTTCGTTGTTTTGAAATTTTAAATTTGGTGATAATTATGTAATTAATTATGCTCGTATAGGTGAAATAGTTAAGAAAAGCTCCTGTTGTATGTGGTTGTAATCTACTAATCTAATCTATCCATACCTATAGGCATTTGTTTTGTTTGTGTTCGCATTTTAAACATGTTTTGTCTATTCGAATAGATCACAACTACATACAACAGCTGTGACTGACTTAAGTTTTTTACCTATACCACACTTCAAATCATCATCATCATTATCATATCCACCGAAAGACGTCCACTGCTGAACAGAGGCTCTCCCAAAGATTGCTACAATGAACCTTCACTGGGTCATCAGTCTACCCTGTGGGGGGACCTTCGGGTACGTGGCCGCCACTCGAGAACCTTTCCGCCCCAACGGCCATCGATTCTACTTGCAATACACTCACGTAACACTTGAAATAATGACAGCCGACTCGGCAATTTTCGTCGTGTAACATGATCAAGATTATGAATATTATGGCTATTAGCCCTATTAGCCCTGTAGTGACAGGGTAGCGGTGGCATTCGGTAAGTATAAGTAGCGTAGTTCCCATTAATGAAGGCCTTGTAAATATTTGTTATTTTCCATTTGATACGTAAAAGTAGCGAGTGATACAAGTAAGTTAAATTATATTATTCAAGACACTAATATTTAATTATCTGAGGGTGGTTATTCCTTGGCTGAGATTCTGTCAATAGAAGCTCAAATACTCTATAGAAATATGTTACTGGTACTATTTCAGGTAACGCCCACTCTATCCGTGATGCTAGACGATACCTATAAAGGTGCCACCGACTACCTATAGGCCGAATGTTACTAAAAACTTACTTAAAACTTGTGCATGTGGCGGATAGGTAATGATGTAGTTTCTCAAGGGAATCCAGGACATGCCTGCCAAGACCAGCTGCAGGAACCACATGACCGGCCTCATACTTTTCACTTCCACTAAGGACACGACAGAGTCCACCTGCTGCAGCCATTCCCACCAACCCATTGGATTATCTGGTAGATAAATATTAAATAGGTACATTCGAGAAAAAATACCACATTTTAGATGTTGTAATTTTAGGCATCTCTCATGATGATGATGAATACCTACACAATTTTTGTACGTACAACATTCAACTATTATGCTCTGTCCAATGAACACAGTGTATATCAAAAATAACACTTACTTACAGGTTTTAAGTAGATATATTATGAAAGTTTAATAAACACTTCTGTACTTGAATCTGAAATCGGAAAAAAATATAACTGCCCGAACAGTAACGCGATATTAAACGAATTTGTCGCTAAACACTTAGATATAGTGACAATACTTCCTTTATCCGGACGCAAAATTCCACTTTGCTTATGACAGCTCGTGATATAGAATGCAAATGACGGTTTGAGAAGACTTAATTTCGGGTTATGGAGCTCAATCCAGTGTTTTGGTCCGGATTCCAACAAATGCTCGGCCACAGCATACTTATTCCTTTGACGTTTTCTAACAGCCGTGATATAAGTTTCCCCAGTGTAGTAGGAACTACCTAGTACCGGACAACAATCGCAATCAATTTTATAAAGGTCCGGTGTGTGATAACTTGATAATGTAAAACATCCTCAGGCGAACTTAGATGCTCTGCCCTGCCACCTTTGTTAAGATAACGGCGCGGCACATGCCGCATGGAAACAGCCGGCATGGAATAGGTACCTACTTATTCAAAAGTGTACCGAAGTTAAGTCTTGTTTGTCATTAAAATATGAGTTATAATCGTGAAAGTTTCAATCAATATATTTTCAACACACTTGCTCGTATCGTTGGTATTATTGACCCGCTTTTAGGCTCATTATCCAAGATATTAAACATGCGTGCTTTTTCACTACGTTATGAATGTTATAATCCTTGTGCGATGTGCGGTAGGTACTAATAACATAACCAAGTATGATGAAGCACTCGAATTTAGTCAAGTTATGTTGAACGATCACGTGAACGATCATTGCTCCAAATTGATGAATAAAAAAATAAGTTATCGTAATCTTATTCAATGATAATATTGAAAATCATTAATGAATGATTCACAGATGTTTTATGTTCGCTGTTTGTAGATTGGGTGGTTGCCTTGAATTTGCGCGCGCTTATAAATTCCTTAGTATTACGCGCTCCATATTAATTTGTTTTTATTTGTTAGTTGGAGTGGACTGAATTTGAAATATTTGTTACGTTTAGTATTTTGTTATGTTTTCTGATATTACTTAGGCACACGAGGAATGTGAATTTCAAGTAAGGAACAAGAATAATAATAATGACCATTAGGTACCTATGTCAAAAATTCGACCTTAAATTTTGAGAAGAAACAAGAATTTGTAAAAGTGTTACTAAAAGTTACTTTTTCCTCACAAGTGTGTTGAAAAACGTCATATGAAACTCGAGTGCGTTGATCATTACACTCGCTGCTATCTTATAGCCTTGACTTGAGTGTATAGATCAACTTAGCACACTTGTATCATAATGTAGTTTTATTTAAACCTTGATGGGCAATCGAAGTTAGCGTATCGAATTTGAGTCTAAAAAGTTTTTTTTTGCACCAGTGCTTCGCGTTTAGGTTTACGGTCCACGTAATTAGACGGAAAATAATAGTATTTTGTATATTATAAGCATCGATATTTTTTGTACCTATAAAAAATGTTGCCACTTACCGTACCTAATTAAGTAATTAACCTCACGGTATGTCGTCAATTAAAAGGAATATAATCGAATTATGCTTCTGTACATTGTTGGTAAATTTAATGGAAACTACAATGTTGAAGACACATATCGTTACAAACACACATTAGGTTAACTGTTTGTTTAATTTTAATGTATTGTCCTTCTCTTTCCATGCGGAAGGCATGCATGGTTATTTAGGTCCCAGAAAAGTTATGCTTTCGTATAGCTGAAAATGTGAAAATGGGTTCAATTGCAGAGAGTTAAATATAAATTACAAGGATCAAATATTTGTGAAAAAACATTTTCCATAAATGGCCTTGCTGGAATTCGAACCCGGAACCTCCAGCGTCGTAGGCAGGGTATCTACCGATTTACCAAATAAGCTACCTCGGCTTAAAAAATCCTGGTTTGTGAACAGAAGCAGCTTAATAATCCACGTTAGGTGCCAGTAAATGTGTTAAAAGCACCTACACACACGCATATATTATTATCACGTAGGTACGACGTAGAGTCGCCAGCAGATATATCGGACCAGCAACGGTGCTCAAAAATATCTGAACATGCACTCTAAAGCCAGGACAATAGAGGCTTGGATGCTTAGACAAGTTGCCAATCGCTAGCGCTTAGTAGCGTATCGTAGTTTGCTCTCTCTGTCACTCTTGCATATTAGTGCGACAAAGACAGTTAGCTGCCTTTCGCTTACGATTGACGATTAAGCGTTAGCGATTGGCAACTTGTCTAAGCACCCTGCTCAGATATTTGTGAGCATATATTTTTGGCGAATATACCTATTGTAAAACGGGGACAATTTTATTAACTTCGTTACTTTACTTCTTCAGCAAATGTCCATGCACTAGGTACTGAACAAAAGACTCTCCTATTGCCTATGAGACGTATTAGGAGGTAAATTCCCATAATCGCAAGGTGATCTGATCGCAGTAGTGTGCCCATTATGACGACACTGCTGCTCATCATCAATGTTCAACTAAATTAATAGTTAGTTACAGAAACTTTATATTCATGGGGAGCCCGGTGCACACAAATTGTTTGCTGAGATCGCGAAACATCTGGTTGACGTAGGTAATTAAAATTAAAGACCGGGCGACTTCCTCGCTCAACGCATCATTCCTGCTACAGGTGCATGCAGACCAAAAGAGCATTCGCTGTTCTATCCCCCTACTCTACGAAATTTGATCGTTACACGAAACGTGATTCGTTGATTTCGTAGAGTGAGGGATAGAACAGCGAATGCCCTTTTGGTCTGCAAGCACCTTACCGCGAACACCCAAATTCGTACGGAGATTTGTCTCTGTCACTCACTCCAACGAAGGCGTCATTAGAGTGACAGAGAAAAATCTCGCAAATTTGCGAACTTAAGTAGTATTGCGATACCTACAGCAAGGAAATGCCACCAGCATCGTCGGTACAATACTACAAGGGCTAGTCTTAGATATAGGTTAGGTTAAGTTAAGTAGTTTACTTAGTCTAATCTATGTATATAAATTGTGTACAGTTTTGAAATAGTTATTTATTATACAAGGGGGCAAAGTTGTTGTTTAACTGTCGTGCCAATATTGAGACCTGAGCTAGCGAAAGATTCCAAAATTGAGCCACGAGCGTAGCGAGTGGTTCAAAAACTGGAATCTTGAGCAGTGCGAAGGTCTCAAGGCACGAGAGTTGAACAAACTTTGCCGCCAAGTGTAATACAACTTTTTTCCCCTCACTATCGCGAGGAAATATGATTACAAATCTCATCCAAATGTAAATTAACTTAAAGAAACCATTTAAAACTCAATGTCGAAACGTATCGTAGAATAGAGTTACTTCTGGAAATTAAATATAGCCAATGGCTTACAAAGTCACCCATGACAAGACCAATTTAACATGTGAGCTCCGATTGCGCATGTTTACTACGGTCATACAGCTCCACTTATACTAGGCAGTAGGGGGCTATAGGAATTAGAGCAATGTCAAATTACTTTATTCACAAGTGTGTAAAAAGCGTTTTTACCCGCTCGTATCAAACGATAAACGAGCGCTTTACGAGCTAGTGAGGGGAAAATAAATATATTAAAAAAATTGTTAGTGACACTTCAATCCCTTAGTCTACTCTTCAGAACCCCACGGGAAGAAGCGGGGTGGTGACAAATGTAGGTATTATTATTGCCATCACACTACGCAGCGACATAAACGTATAGGCAATTCGCAAATCATAATTTTCGTATTTGTAAAATAATGTTATTAATACGTCGCTTCCTTAAGAAATTAAAATGTATGTACATGCGTTTGTGTTTATCGATAACGATAATTGGTGAATTCGTCTTCAAACAAAGATATGAAATAACAGATAGATAAAGTCAGCGTCACTAAATGTGTTAATTGAATTAGTACTTATCCAATATTGGCTGTTCATTTTAGAATAATTGACAAAATGATGCAGTAATGTTCTCAGCACAAATAAAGAATATCCATCAGCCTCCGTAGCCTAATTGATAGTAACCCTGCCAATGTAGCAGGAAGTTCTTGGTTCGAATCCCGGCGAAGTATTTGTGTATAAATTTATTACCACAAATATTTGTTCATCATCCATCGTTGTGGTTGTCTACGTATTTTTTACTATTTCAACGATTTTCAGTTTGATCAACGTATGTATAATCTATATTTTGTGGAAGGTTGATTAAACTACTTATATTTTTAAAAGGCAAATTAAAGGAATAAATTAATATTTGCTTACACCATTCAATAGAGCGGCAAGTTCTCAATCGAATTGAATTTCTGGCAGTTATATTAATCCATATTTCAACCTACGCAATTAATGACGAGTAGAGAATGCCTTATGGCATTAAGTCTGCCATTTAAGGGTCGGATAGATGTGGGAAATTTTTGAGATTCTGTCAAATTTCCCCATTTCGCACACACGCGCACTTCACGCACACTACCTCATTTTACCGAGCGGGGTCATTGACCCTTGGTGATTTTTTTAATGAAAGCGGCCGAGTTTGTAATTTATTACTACCTCTTTTGAATAATTACACTTGTCAAAGTACTAGATGGTAAAAAAGATAGAGAGGGATAGATTTTATAAGACTATCCTTGTCTTTTCGAGTCGTCTCAATGCAATGCAAAAGACAGATTTAATATATCGGGCTTGTAACCAATGCGTGTAATAGTACATTGTGCATCAAGGGAGGTAAGCACGGAATTACTAACGAGAGTGTTAGAAGCCCGACGCCATTAGGCGGAGGGCTTTTATGACTCGAGTTAGTATTCCGCTTACCGACCGTGATACATAAAATGTTTTTCATCACACTTGCCAACCAAAAAATAAGTTTTAAGACATAATATTATTAAATTACGTACTGACATTTCTATTACTCCCTAGGGAATTTCAGTTTTCTATTACTCCCGCTACGCGCGCAAGCAATGGCGCGCTTAGACAGCAAGTGTGATGAAAAATATTTTTATAGGTATATAATAGTTCTCGCACTAGTGCGGCAAAAATCTGTACTGAAAATGGATTTTCAATACAGATCAATCAATTCGTTACAGCCACCATCAGATATATCTGAGCGACCACGGCACTCAAAAATATCTGAGCATGCCAATAGAGGCCTGCTCAGATATTTATGAGTACCCTGGCCGCTCTGCTATATCAGATGGCGACTGTACAGCATCGTATTCTGATTAGGAAATAGTAAGAGAAAAAAATCCGCGGAAGAACAAAATTGACTTGGTTCGAGAGTATGCCTGTTTGACCAACTGGTAAGGCAAGCCCACTTGTTGTCCACTATAATTAAAAAAAAAAACTATTTTTTCTGATCGGAACACGATACTGTTGAATATGGGCCCTAAGTATTCACTACCACCAGCTTTTCGTAGACATTCAACTTTCCCACTGCTGTGTGCGTCAAACGCACAAGAGTCCACCAACGATTGCACATGCACAGTGCCAACGACGCACATTTGCGAGTCCATACTAATTTGACATTTACAGAATTCGCTTCGGTGTAATGTTTGGTGAAGTAGTTTCCGTGAAAAGCCAAATGAATGGAATTATGCATTACATCTGTATAATTATTATGTGACTTACCAGCAGTTATCAGGTTTTAGGGAGCTTATTTTACTAAATTAAATTGCATTCATTATAAAAATAAAAATGCACATAGGTAAAACATTAACGGCCTTATTCATAAAAAGTTACGCGCCCGCTGATGGGTCGTTGTTGACCGGATGGCTAAAAACGTTATTCATATACGTTCAATAGCGCTATTCAGCCGCTCAAACCTACTATAAATCCCCCGAAAGTTATAGAGCCGAGGACCCTTCTATAACGGTCTTATAACTTCTTATTTAACAAGATGGCTGCCAAAATTTTGATCAGCTGATTTTTGACAGGTGCATAACCATGCGTTTAAAGTAGGCAGAAGAGAAAAGATAAAGGTATGAAAGTCTGATTTGGTGTATAGTTTTTTATATCGTCTATTCATCTGATTATTATTAAATATGTATCCAGAGATACTTAATTATATTTAGATAGGTATTTAAAATAAATATCCGATGATTTATTGTAAGTAGTTACGCAGTTTCGATTTTCTCTACATTCAACATTACACGAATCAGAAATGGTGGGAAAACTAATCTCCAACTTTTTTTATTTAAAATTTTGTTGATAGTTTTTCAACCATTTCAACTTCAACGTCAATACGCAGTGAGACTCCATTGACATTGATGCCATAAATAATTTGTGTAATCCGCCGCGGCGTCCAAAAATATATAACATAAGGGCAGATCCCATTGAGGATCTGCCCGATGTTGAATTTAGGCGGCGATACCGCTTTAATAAGGCGACTGTTTTGTATATAGTAGAGTTGGTGAAAGAAGACCTGAAGAAAGATCGCAGAGGAGCTGGCCTCACACCAGAACTTCAGGTTCTAACTGCAATTAGGTGTTGGGGTCGCAAGGAAGTAAATATTTATTTATTACTTACCCGTACTACTAGCTGCCCAATGCCCATACCTAGGTACTAACTAGCCATACAATTATGTTTCGTTATCTGACCGTCATCGCAAGTACCTAATCATAAAGCTAACTGTTTTGATTAGTTACCTAGGTAAAAGAATACGTAGTAAGTACCTAATAATTTCAGGTTCAAGATGATGATAATATAATTATTTGAGATAAAAGTAAGTAACAAGGAATTAGGAAATGTTTGCGAATTCCCGCCAGACAGCTGTCAAACTTTTTTTTAATTTGCGGTGAGACCACATTTTTGTCTATGATTTTGTCAAGGCGCCAACATAACGCGTCTAATCCGTTCAACAGCGGCTCACCAGTTATCGGAGAGATATTGAGCGTTTATGAATAACACTTCTTATAAAACGTTCAACAAGACTTATTGGCTCGATAACTATTGGGCCCCTCAAACCTACAACAAGGAATTTTTATGAATAAGGCCGTAAGACTTTTATTATTTATTATACACAATTACAACTGTAAATTGAAGAATTACAGTTAAAAGAAAAAAATAGATCCTAAAAAAATTATTACATTCACTAATTTAAATATTTGATGTCATAATATAGGTACATTAGGTACTAAATAAACAATATCGAAGTTTACCAACGCCAGAGGTGGGATTTGGAGCCTCGTCCTTAGTTTTGCGGCTATTGCCTAAACCACTCGGCCACTCCAGTGGTTTAAGCATCAGCCACGAAAGCTGAGGACGTTGGGTTCAAATTCCACCTCTGGCGTTGGTAAGCTTCGATATTTTTTCAGTGGTATATGGGATATTTAACTTTATATAATATATAGGTACATCGTAGTGTTACTACCTACTTAAAAAAATAACATTTCGTTGAGATATTGCAGTCTGTTTTTTTTGGCGGCATCGGCCATGCAATATGCTGCTACTCTTTCTCACCACTCACAAACTGTGTTTTGAGTTGCGAAATATAATTTAGGAGTAAGGTCAGGCATTTTAAATTGAGAAGTAAGCACTACCTAATGAGAAAATCCTGATCCCATAGACATCATAGGGGCTTGTGCATAAATCATGCGAGGTCCTATAGGGGGGGAGGGGGTCCAAGAAAACATCACGAAAGATCACGTTAGGGGAGGGGGGGTACAAGGAGACCTCTCGTGTATTTTTCTACATCGTCAAAAAGTAGCCGAAAAAACCTCACATGATTTATGCATGAGCCCATAGCTGAAACAGATTTTATGGTTTACATCCATACTATCATCGCAGCGTTCATCAGAACTGACATTAAAGGACCATGCGTCGAAATGGTCCTGAAACCAACAGCATTGAGAGTTATGTCAATAAACAGGTCTTAAAATCTACTTTATTTCATTATATGGGCACAAAGTCAAATTCCATTGCAGAACTGAGATATTTTGTATTTTAGTCGTGGTGAGTACGAGCTACGATAAATTCATTCAGAGTTTATTTGATTTTGGGGGTAGGTATTGAGCAAACCTAATTTAAAAATTAAGGTAGGAATATCAACATTTCCATTAATTATGTTCGTTCGGTATCATTTCTTGTTGAATATCGTGTTTTACTTATCATCATAATATGAAAACATGGCATAGAAGGACGCCGTTCGGTTTTGCAACAGCGGCGATATATTTTAGAAGAAAACTTACCTGATTTAAATATGAATATCTCAGTTCTGCAATGGAATTCGGCTTTGTGCCCATACAATGAAATAAAGTATATTTAAAGACCTATTTAATGACTTAAGTTTCAGCTCTGTTGGTTTCAGGACCAGGCTCCATACAAAATTGCCCATAGTCCTTTCTCTTGCACATTAAATTTCACACCGAAAATTGAATTTTAGTCCATGATATTACGGACACGTATGTATGGGAAAAGTTCACATTCGGATACCAGCACCAAATTTTAGTATGTTAATAAATATGTCATTCTGTATCCAAAACTGTCGGGAGACACCCTCTCAAAGGTCGAGGTCACCAGTAATGACATCCTCAAAATGGCTGCTGCCTGATTTCGAAAAGCGCTTATTTGTTCCTCAACCGCCCAACGTACACCATTGTGTGTGGTATCAATTGAAAGGTTATTAAATATGCTCTAACTTTGTCTTTTTGTGTTATAGCGAACATCTAAAAATAAAAAAAATATCGTTGAAAGGATAAAAATATTTTTTTACTTCCTTCGTACAATGTACATTTCATCAGGAAACAAGCGGTATTAGAAAAAAATATTGAACTACATAAATGTAGCCAAACTATTATCCTAAAATAAACAGTTTAAATCATCGAAATCGGTTGAAAATAAACAAACTTATGTCATTTTCTATATTCCGCGGCAAACGCCATACACCTGCCATCCGCCCACCCGCCAGTTCGAAAATGTAAATTGCACCCAAACTATGCGATTGATTTATACTGATAAGATAAGAACTAAAAGCCAATTAATTATACAAATAAAAGTTATTTAAAAATACTGTTGTTATTAAAATAAAATACATAATTTAAGAAAAAGCCAAATTAAAAAAAACCGGCCAAGTGCGAGTCGGACTCGCGCGCAAAGGGTTCCGTACCATTATCAATTTATTATTGAAAAAATACAGTTAAATCAACCTACCTCAAAAACTATAGGAGATAATTTAATCAAACCAAAAATCGTTGATAGAGTTTATTAATGTGCATAACATATATTTTTTTCAGAATTTTATATCGCGTAGTTTAAAAAATAGAGGGGGGGGACACATTTTTCAGACTTTGAGAGCTGATATCTCGAAAACGATTTGCTTAAATAAAAATGTGATGTATAAACCTTCATATCATTTTCAAAGACCTTTCTATTAATACCCCACACGGTTATGTAAAACTAAAAAAAAAATTCTATCCCTCAGTTATATGTATGGAGGGCCCCCACCTCAATGGTTTTTTTTTACAATTTAGTATCATAATCCTGTAGCGGTTCATACAACACATATTCTCACCAAATTTCGTTACTGTAGCATTTATAGTTTCCGAGTAAATCGGCTGTGACAGACGGACAGACGGACAGACGGACATGACGAATCTATAAGGGTTCCGTTTTTGCCATTTTGGCTACGGAACCCTAAAAAAAGTAAGGTAGAAAAAAGGTAACAAATGAATAATAATAACTTCTAACTATCAATAAAAGAATATTTGTATTTATTTAACGTTTTATTCTGAACAGTAAATTCTGGAGCAAGTTCCTTCACATACACAAAGAAGAGTGCAATTTAAAACATTTTTTACGCATACGCCAACGTGGACAGGGCACAACTTCTTTACAACTTGCACTTGCATCAGGAATCGTTTTCCACAATGGAACTGGAATATAGACAAATACTTTCTCTTCTTTTTTCCAGTTCCAATCGCAGGGATCAATTTTCTTGTGGATAAGGCAAGGCACTTCGTCCATATCTTCGTTTGTTTGTAGAATAGCCCGCTTTAGATTTTGAGTCAGTTTCAGTGCATCTTTTGTTGGTGAGATGCTTTCAATACTCAATACTCAATCATTTATTGCTTCCACACAGTTTACAAGGTATTATGTGAACATAAAGTTTTTACCGCTATTCAGTTCCGGACCATTCTACAAACAAACGAAGATATGGACGAAGTGCCTTGCTTTATCCACAAGAAAATTGATCCCTGCGATTGGAGCTGGAAAAAAGCAAAGAAAGTATTTGTCTATATTACAGTTCCATTGTGGAACATAAGTCATAAGTCCAAATGAAAGTCTGCCAGGCTAAAGTGGGATTGGGCCGGCCACGTCTACCGTCTACCGCATGCATCCAGAAAGGTGGCTATTACAGCCAGCAAGTGGATGCCGCAAACTAGGCGGGGCGAGGCAGGCCCAGGCGGAGATGGCGGGACGACCTGGACGCCTTCGCCAACAATTGGCCAGAGTTGGCACCGAATCGGGAGCTGTGGAGATCTGAGGGAGAGGCCTTTGCCCAGCAGATGGACACTCCTACAGGCTTGAAAAAAAAATCGATCCTGTTTCTGTAACAGTAATTCCCTCGGTTCACCAAGGAGCAGTTCATGACAGCCTTCGTTACCCTTCTGCCACTGACGACGACGACTGCCACTGGTCTGGTGACGTGATAAGATTAAATCTTGTTATACACATTGTAACGGCGACATTGCAATGCACTGGTATCTACTAGACGTCACAATAAAGTTTAATTAAATAGATACTCGAATTTGAAATATTAGGTAGTTATGATCTTATGATCAACGCCAACACGACCACGCTAAAGTAACTTTTTTTTATTAATTATATAAAATGTACGAAAATGACAACATTTTTGGGTTCCGTAGTAAACTAGGAACCCTTTTAGTTTCGCCATGTCCGTCTGTCCGTCTGTCCGCAGCATAGCTCAGTGGCCGTTAATACTAGAAATCTGCAATTTGGTACAGGTACCTATACATATTAATCATGCCAACAAAATGGTACAATAAAAGTTAGAAAAAATTTTTTTTTCGGGGTCCCCCCTTACTGGTGAAGTGGGGATGATTTTTTTTATTTGCTGTAATCCTATAGTGTGGGGTATCATTGAATAGGTCTCCAAGAATAAGGATCTGAAAGGATTTTTTTTCTTAAGTCAATTTTTTCGGAGATAATAGATTCCAGCTTTCACGATTATCACTCATATTTTAAAGACAAATGGGTCTTAATCGCGTAAACTTACATTTAATTGACTATTATTATTGTTTATTTTGAGTCTGCCTGCGATCACGGGTGTATCGTCATGCCCGAAACGTCATGACATAATTAAACGTAAGTTTACGCGATTAAGACCCGTTTGTCTTTAAAATTTAATTGATTCCTCTCTAACTTTTGATCCGTAGGTCCAACAAATATGAAAAAAATCATGATTAAGTAGTGGGCTTATACAGTGGTTCGTTTTTCATACAAATGTATTTATTCAAATATGGGTAAATGGAGCATTGTTTTACAATGAAATCACTTAAATCGACAATCATTTTTATATTTGTTTGCGGCAAATTATGTTTCTGTAACATAAAGGGTCGAATAATAGCTTAAATTAGTACTTTATTTTAATAAACATTTGTCAATATGTGGGTCAACGACAACAGTGTCATATACCAATCGTACGTTCGGTGTGTGCGTTTGGAAAGCTACGTTGCCAGTTGGCTGAAAATGCTACGTTGCCGCTCTGCCCTAACGCATTTCGTGCAGGTTTGTTATTTATTTTTCAACAATATCAAACGCAAGCGTTGCTAATGTTGCCATATAGGCCATATCCCCACGCAAAAGCCGAACGAAAGACCTTTTATTATAGAAAATATAACTATACATACTAGTTACATTTACACCTATACTACAGGATGGACTTCTTACATTTAATGTTTTTATAATAGATGTGCGTACTAAATGATAGTCTCGTGGAACTGAACGTAAAACCCATTTGGCAAGGCAACACTAAATACAAACGTCACTCTGATTCTAAATCACCGGCAGTACTTTATCGTTTTACCATTTGTTTATACCTACAAATCCGAATTGACGCTAAATTGCCTACGATTGTTTGAAATATCTTATAGCGTGGCATGTACAGTGATTTACATGAGGATTTATTATACGTTTGTATATTATGTAGCCACAAATGTCCCGGAAAGGCTATAAAAACCACCGATACTCGGTCCTGAAAAAAACTTGTAAGCGAAGCCTTGGAGAAATGATACTATATTACGGAGAAATCAAAAGGTAAGTTCTGTAGAGGCTGACTTGCTGGATATCTTTCCTACCAGTTTTCAAACAGATTTTTTTATTATTTATTTCCACTATTATTATAACAAAAATGTTTCGATATTTATTGTTTTCGCAACAACTGCTCATCGGATTGGAATATATATTACCTATATTATAAGAATAATATTCTTTTTTTACATAAATACCGGAAACGTTAGTTTCCCGAGGGATGATGAGTTCCAGGCCTTGAACTCTTAAAAATATAACCATTTTGTAGATACTCACTGAACCTGTTTTGAACCCAGGTTCCCTCCCTTACTTCGCAGTCAAGTTCACCACCACCTAACTAGACAAAGCTGAAATGTATTTTTTATTCCAGTAATCATCATACACCATTTTGACGATGAGTATTCTGATTTCAGATCCAGGGCCAACTGCAGGGTCGCGTTTTATAAAGTTACAATTTACAATTTCGCTGTTTGCCTCTCTTTCTAGCCAATATGTGCGTGCGTTAGAGAGGCAAACAGCGAAATTGTAAATTGTAACTTTATAAAACGCGACCCAGGTGTCACAATATGTGTAGATGTGTCAGGCTCAATTCCAAGCAACACACACAACGTCAAGCAATCTTCCTATATCCATGTTTAAAACCAGAAAAACGTAAAACAGAAATAATAAATAAAAATAATATGATATGATGTAAATAAAACACTGAATTTATAAATTGATCTGTTTTCTTTATCTATGTATTCCGCACGTGATTGGAATGGGAAGGAATCTAATAATTAAAGTGACTAGAAATATCTAATGTATATCTACATATGAAAACTTATCTGACTGAAGTCATCGAATAAATTCCGTCCCAATCTGATTGGACACCTATTAGGACATCCAGTCCCGTTTTTTAGTAGTATAGGCTATTTCAGATTGATCATGCAAAAAATACCGGAACTGGCCATAACATCACCTGAAAACGTTTTTGGCGAGTAAATATATAATGTAACCAAAATTAAACCTAGGTTGGTAGTTCAGGGACCAATACCACAAAACTTTACAAGATTACAAATCTACAAAATTGACAATTATTTGTTTTGGAATTTATACAATTTTGTAGAATTATACGCTTGTAAAGTTTTGTGTGATAGGCCACAGGTTATTTATTTATTACTGAAAAGAAATGTAATTATAGGTAAAGTATCATTAAAAGAATAAAAAGTCATGTAATGTAAAGTAAAAAATATATTGAAATTACGAGATTTGAATCTTGGTCCTAATGAATGTGCGTCGGACGGTCATCCAACTAGCCTAATCCAAGTTCAATACACGTTCCGAAATAAGCAATCGGTTTCGTAAACGAATAAGGGTTTGAATGTGTGTGTGCATACTTCGCAGCCGCGGCAGCGTTTCGTATTTATTCAAATAAACTTATTTTGTAAATTACACCTCAAATGAAATTTAGTTGGCCACATTAGAAACAGCAATTTATTTACGGCAAACATATTACTTATTAAAAATATTTCTATTATCATACATAAAATATAAAAATACGTAGAATTCGCGCCACCTAGGCACTATAACGCCATCTATTGGCGTTGTAGTGCCTAGCTGACCGTGACATTCCACCTTAAAATAAAACTATTTCGAACATAATCGGCCCTGCCGTTTTTAAATAACTACGGAACCCTACACTGAACATGGCCCAACATGCTCTTGGCCGGTTTTTAAAGTTGACAATGTAATAGTCAAATTGGGTGTCGCCTGAAAGAGTGCCGATGACACTATTAAAATGAAAAAAGGTTTTTTAGTTCGGTTTTTGAAACCGAACCAACCGAAGACAACGGACTCGCGCTTAACCAGTTTTTTTTTTATAAATGATTTGACTGTTGTAGTATAACATTAATTACCGATATTAGCGTAAAAATCGTAACTTCATCTTAAAATCAAGCGAGAATTCATTATCGTATGTATGTGCCCACCGTACGACAGCGCCAACGTGTTTTAATATATACATACGTACAATAATTAAATAGATTACGCTTATTAATCTCTCAGGCTTTGAGCCGAATCGGTTGTGACGTGACACAAGGAATCAAGTATGTGTTTATTTTTATGTCTTTGATTTTATTCTCTATTAAGTGAACTTTTTAAAATTGTGATACTACCTATTGTTAGTATTTTACTTTTATTGGAGATGATTTAATAAAGCCTGTATTTCAAAAAATAAAATCGAGAATTTGTTAAATCGGTAGTTAATAAAATGGACACCCACAGTGCTTTTTTTTTAAGTTTTACATGTTTATTAAAAATTAAAGAAAGGAAATACATCAATTGGGGTAATAATACGCTTGTAATTTACATGAGTTTTATCTGTTCACTTCTTGAAGAAGAATAGAATACCTACTTAATAAATACAGGGCGTCCCACGGCGATGCCACATGGAGGGAAAGTACCTTAAATATCATAGATAGCGTATTTTGCTGAAAGAAGACTTTATTTTATTTTTAAGACTTAGTAAAATTGCATTCAATTTTTTTGGTTTTTTTTGAAAAAAAATAATTTCATGTTAACCCGGGAATCGAACCCGCTACACGAGAAAAAAATATCCTGTAGCTTTGTCATACCAACCGAAAAAATTCTTTGTGAAAATAATTTTTTTGCTAAATAACAAATAACATAGGTCAAAAACAAAAAAAAAATCCGTTCAAGTTTAAAAAAAAAATCTAAAAAATATGAAAACAAGTTGGAACACTGTTTTTTTTTTTAAATCGGAATGATGTCTTCTCTAAGTATGATGTTCATTTCCGATAATTACGATATTTTTTCTCCGAAGTCGCGATATTTTTTTTCCATATATTTTTTTTCAAAAAAAATCAAAAAAATTTTAATGCAATTTTACTAAGTCTTAAAAATAAAATAAAGTCTTCTTTCAGCAAAATACGCTATCTATGATATTTAAGGTACTTTCCCTCCATGTGGCATCGCCGTGGGACGCCCTGTATATTGCCCAGGGAATTTAAAATATGTTTTACCACACACGTGCGGAGTAGCAATTTGCTATTATTAAGTGTACCTACAGATAAGTTATCTACTAACATGCATGTTTTCAGAACGGACCTTTTATTTTTTTCTACACGTATATTTTTAATAAAAAAATAAGTTTAAATAATAATAACACATAATATTTTCTTCGGTTACCGCGAGGATTACTCATGAAATAACCACCGCAGACCACGAACCCTGTAAAGTGTTCGAAACGTCGGAATGAAGTTAAAATTAGTTAATATACGCGAGTTTATCCGTTTTCATAGTTTTATTTCATAATAATAACACAATAAAGTAATGCCCACCCCAGTAGTAATAAACAGTAGGTACATTTCTGAGACCCTAAAACCCTTTCTGCAAATGACCTCCATCATTACAAGTTTTGCTAAACTCTGAATTCGAATTAGATATCAAAAATGTAAACATATTATTTTTGGATAGCTACGGAGCCCTACACTTGAGCATGGCCCGACATGCTCTTAGTCGGATTTTATTTGGGAAATCCACTTTTAATAATCACGTGATGTCTTTCTGGAAACCGTGATCATGTGATCATTTGCGATGTTTTGATGAAAAACTCCCCAAATTAGTTTGGGATATCATTGAATAGGTCTCCAAGAATAAGGATCTGAAAGGATTTTTTTCTTAAGTCAATTTTTTCGGAGATTATAGATTCCAGCTTTCACGATTATCACTCATATTTTAAAGACACGCGGGTCTTAATCGCGTAAACTTACGTTTAATTGAATATTATTATTGTTTATTTTGAGTCTGCCTGCGATCACGGGTGTATCGTCATGCCCGAAACGTCATGATATAATTAAACGTGAGTTTACGCGATTAAGATCCGTTTGTCTTTAAAATATAATTGATTCCTCTCTAACTTTTGATCCGTAGGTCCAACAAATATGAAAAAAATCATGAATTATAAATAAATAAATAAATAAAATAAATATCTTGGGACATCTTACACAAATCAACCTAGTCCCACGGTAAGCTCTATGAAGGCTTGTGATGTGGGTACTAGGCGACGATATATATAATAGATAGATACATATAGATACTTAAATACATAGACAGCCATGACCAAGGAATTTGTGTATTTATTTGTGATAAATAAATACACAAATAATGCCCTCGCCGGGATTCGAACCCGGAACCTCCAGCTTCGTAGGCAGGGTCACTACCAACTAGGCTACGGAGGCTGATAAATTATACAGTACTTTAAAATAAAACTATTTCGAACATAATTAGTCCGTGGGCTAGTCGGCCTGAAATTAGAAAACGGTATAATTTGGGGGTACCAAGTGTCCTTTTTACAGTAGTTAGACATATTCATAAGGATGTTAAAAAAGTATGATAGACATCTCAAAGTGGTAGCTAATAGGCATACGGACTATTTCAAGATTTCCGTTGTATGACAGGTATGGTTAAAATTAGGAGGTACAAATTTTCCTTTTCACGGCTGTTACGTAAGCTTATAAAAACGTCAAAAATGCAAGATTGCCATTTATAAGTGCTACCTAACAAAAATGGGGGCCAATCAAAGATGGTGGTTCTCAAGTTTTACAAAATCAAGTATATCTCGAGAACTATTAAATATATCTAATTACTCTCTTGAACAAAATTAAAGACATATCTGTAAGCTTCATATTTTGCGTACACACCATATAGCTAAATCCAACCAATAATTAATTATGACCAAATTTATGAAAACTTCGTGATTTTGATTTTTTTTGTGTCGTGTTTTTACATAGTAGTCATGACGATAGAAAAATTAAATATTTTTTTAAAGATAGTGTACTTAATAAGCTTTAATTTGATGTATATAAGTTGTTGGCGGTATTAAAAAAAAGACCCATAAAAAATATTTAAATGAATTGTAGTCATAATCCACCGTAGACTTAGTGATTGAAGAGGCGATTTTTTTTATATTTTTCAATCTTGGTTATTTGAAATAAGCATTATTATTTACGAGTGGCACTTCCATCGCCTCTTAAATCACTAAGTATACGGTGGATTATGACTACAATTCATTTAAATATTTTTTATGGGTCTTTTTTTTAATACCGCCAACAACTTATATACATCAAATTAAAGCTTATTAAGTACACTATCTTTAAAAAAATATTTAATTTTTCTATCGTCATGACTACTATGTAAAAACACGACACAAAAAAAATCAAAATCACGAAGTTTTCATAAATTTGGTCATAATTAATTATTGGTTGGTTTTAGCAATATGGTGTATATGCAAAATATGAAGCTTACAGATATGCCTTTAATTTTGTTCAAGAGAGTAATTAGATATATTTAATAGTTCTCGAGATATACTTGATTTTGTAAGACTTGAGATCCACCATCTTTGATTGGTCCCCATTTTTGTTAGGTAGCACTTATAAATGGCAATCTTGCATTTTTGACGTTTTTATAAGCTTACCTAACAGCCGTGAAAAGGAAAATTTGTACCTCCTAATTTTAACCATACCTGTCATACAACGGAAATCTTGAAATAGCCCGTATGCCTATTAGCTACCACTTTGAGATGTCTATCATACTTTTTCAACATTCTTATGAATATGTCTAACTACTGTAAAAAGGACACTTGGTACCCCCAAATTATACCGTTTTCTAATTTCAGGCCGAGTAGCCCACGGACTAAATCGGCCCTGCCGTTTATGAATAACTACGGAACCCTACACTGAACATGGCCCAACATGCTCTTGGCCGGTTTTTAAAGTTGACAATTTAATAGTCAAATTGGGTGTCGCCTGAAAGAGTGCCGATGACACTATTAAAATGAAAAAAGGTTTTTTAGTTCGGTTTTTGAAACCGAACCAACCGAAGACAACGGACTCGCGCTTAACCAGTTTTTTTTTATAAATGATTTGACTGTTGTAGTATAACATTAATTAGGTACCGATATTAGCGTAAAAATCGTAACTTCATCTTAAAATCAAGCGTGAATTAATTATCTTATGTATGTGCCCACCGTACGACAGCGCCAACGTCTTTTAATATATACATACGTACAATAATTATAGATTACGCATATTAATCTCTCAGGCTTTGAGCCGAATCGGTTGTGACGTGACACAAGCAATCAAGTAGGTGTTTATTTTTATGTCTTTGATTTTATTCTCTATTAAGTGAACTTTTTGAAATTGTGATACTACCTATTGTTAGTATTTTACTTTTATTGGAGATGATTTAATAAAGCCTGTATTTAAAAAAATATAATCGAGAATTTGCTAAATCGGTAGTTAATAAAATGGACACCCACACTACCCACAGTGCTTTTTTTTAAGTTTTACATGTTTATTAAAAATTAAAGAAAGGAAATACATCAATTGGGGTAATAATACGCTTGTAATTTACATGAGTTTTATCTGTTCACTTCTTGAAGAAGAATAGAATACCTACTTAATAAATACAGGGCGTCCCACGGCGATGCCACATGGAGGGAAAGTACCTTAAATATCATAGATAGCGTATTTTGCTGAAAGAAGACTTTATTTTATTTTTAAGACTTAGTAAAACTGCATTCAATTTTTTTTTAAATGTAAGGAGAAAGAAATATCGCGACTTTGGAGAAAAAATACCTTAATTATTGGAAATGAACATCTTACTTAAAGAAAACAAGAATTAAGAAGACATTATTTCGATTTAAAAAACAAGTACCAACTTGTTTAAAAAAAAAATGTTTTTTTTTGGTAAAAATTTGCATGGAAAACAAATCGCGACATCGGAGAAAAAATACCTTAATTGTAAATGAACATCTTAGGTACTGAAATAAGACATTATTTCGATTTAAAAAACATTTTGAATTGCATTTAAATAATTTCATGTTAACCCGGGAATCGAACCCGCTATACGAGAAAAAAATATCCTGTAGCTTTGTCATACCAACCGAAAAAATTCAATGTGAGAATATTTTTTTGCTAAATAACAAATAACACAGGTTGGAAACAAAAAAAAAACCATTCAAGTTTAAAAAAAAAATCAAAAAAATATGAAAGTTGGAACCTGTTTTTTTTTAAATCGAAATGATGTCTTCTCTAAGTAAGATGTTCATTTCCGATAATTAAGATATTTTTTCTCCGAAGTCGCGATATTTTTTTCCATATATTTTTTTTCTAAAAAAACAAAAAAATTTGAATGCAATTTTACTAAGTCTTAAAAATAAAATAAAGTCTTCTTTCAGCAAAATAGCAGTGTTTTACCCTACAATAAAACACATATTAAGCGAAACACCTTATTCGAAACCTACATTAATATTTGAGAGAGGCAATCTTGTTTACTATGACGTGACGGTTGCTGATTTGACTATACTCTACTCTTTTTACCCCCTCTATCAGTTTCCCGTTTGTGCCACCAGGGTACCAGGGTAGGGATGCCCGCTCCCTCGTCATTGGTTCTCAAATTTAATGTTTTATTTACACGTTTTGCAATGTTTCACCAAAACAGTGATATAATAGATAGATAGATACACCACCGTCACTAAAACTTACACAAAGGTGAAGTGAAGTGAAAGTGCTAAGATTTGTAGTGAGTTAGTGAAAAGTAACTGTGAGAGTGGAACATTGCATTTTAACCGCCAGGCAGGATTATAAAGTGTAGGTTTCGAATAAGGTGTTTCGCTTAATATGTGTTTTATTGTAGGGTAAAACACTGCTATTAAGCTTCTGCACCGTTATTCGAAACCTACATTAATATTTGAGACCTGTTTGTTATCGCCTGGTGGCAAGACACCAATGTGAATCATATGAAAACAATTAGGTAACTGGTAAAGTTACAGTCACATTCGTGTGTGATAAGAATAAAAATGTTCTTTTATATTATGATATATGGATTAAAACACATAATATACAATAATACTGTTTATTGAAAAACAACTTTAGCATACAATAATACTGAAAAACAAGCTTATTTCAACTTAATCTAGGCTTGTATTAAACCTGAATACATTGTTACATATGTAATTATACTAATTATGTATCTACAACCGACCAAAATCAATTGTAATAATTAACTGGTGGTAAGTCAAAAATGACCCAATGTAACATTGGATTTTTCAATTATGTTGTATTGTAATTTATTATAAATAAATCAATTAAAAATGTATCAATTTTTTATTGATTAGGTACCCTTTGCTCCTAATCTATAAGATCTTCTTACAATTATTTTTCAAATTGAATAATCAACGGGAGTAAAACATTCAGTTACAGCTAAGACAGGTGCTGATTGTCGAATTTCTCTACAGCAAACGTTAGAAAAAGTGTTTTGTGAGCGTCAGTTATCGCGAGCTAAGATTTCATCCAACGGAAGGATTTGTACCAAATTTTTCGAAGCTACTGCAGGATGCACTAGCTACCCGGACTAGCTTGGATGCCCGCGTCATTGTCAGACTTACAAATGTCACCATACCAAATAATATAGGGTCCAAGTCCATATATTTTAAGTTTTGAGTTAAATGCAAACAAATAACCGTTTTTAATTCAATAAATTAATAGGGTTTCCTGATTTTGAGTTAAATTCTAGCCTGACTATATTTAATTCATAATTCATTTATTGTATATAATCATGTGTTACACAAGGTCTTATTGTATAATAATAGTATAGTTCACATGAACCCTGTTTGGGTATTGGTAATTTTACACATTTAACTAAAACTATACATAACTAAAATTAGATTCTTGCAACGTGCTCTTTTAATGTACTTAACAGAAACGTAGTAAATTAAGTATTAACATTTACAATAACGTTAATAATTTAAGAGGCACAATCAGTTTTTGACCCAGAAATTGGCCAAAATATTATTGATGTATAAGATACAATACAATCGTTTTTATTAACAGATAGTAAATTAAGGTCATATACCCTATGACCAGAACAAACAACAATAAGATAGGCAGGTTTTGAACATTCCTAAAAGTTATTTTCATTGATGAGTACCACCTTTTTTAAGTAATTCTACTAAGGTACCGGTATCCCGTATAGGTACGTCTTTACGTTGTTTACTTTTGAAGTTTCATTGGAAATAGCCTTTCATGAATATTTTACAAGCGTATTTGACGCTAGGTTGACCTGCAAATTAGGGTCTGTTAAGGTCGCAGATTTGTACACTTAAATGGTCCAATAGGACAAACTTACTTTTTGATGCAGGTCAATTATTTATCTAGCAAAATCGGCTGCTGAGGGTGTATTCACATTAACGACCACGAGCGACCACACGACCATAAGCACCACTTATACTAAGGGTGTTTATAAGTTTTTAACGATGATTTTCACCAGCTAGAAGTAATAAATTCTTTTGTTGTCGGGACCAATTTTCTATGCTTTCTGTCCATCCCCACATTATCCTGCTTCTAGCATCAACTCCTGAGCCTGGGACGGGGGATGACCTGAGGATGTGTCTATCAGGGCCTGATCTAGAGTAAGTACAAGTATTGTGAATGGTGGGGCAAGGGCTCGATTTTTGAGATCAGCTCTCCAAAAAACTATCGGCCACAGGGGGGCTACGATCAGGTAAATTCCTAGAGCTGTAGTCATTGCGTGTGCTAATACTTGAGGTATAAAGAATGGTGGTGGGAATATCCAGGCTAGCTGGTAACGCCACGTTCGACTGAATGCATTGTGAAACTGGGCTTGACGATCTGCCGCGTTCAGTGATACATAATTAGGCACTTCATACGCCCTTGCCGACACGAGGTGTACTTCCGGCGTCTCCCATTTCGAGAATATTTTCACTGTTATTATGGGTAAGAGAAGGAGATTTCACTCTGAAACGACAGGCAGGCGAGACAGGCGGTCTGCTTCGCAATCGAACTTACCGGAAGATAGTGAATTAGTAAATTAATGTTGTACTGGTCTACTAGATGAAACACCTTGTAGCATAGATTCATTAGGGAGGATGACAGAGTTCCCCCTTCGTTCCTCAGGAAGGCAACTACAGACTTGTCGTCGCTTTGTATTATCATGGAAGAGTTTGTTAGGTAATGGCAACAACATTTTAGGGCATTTAGGATCGCGAGCATTTCTCTTTGATTTGAATGGAGACTTGACTCTTCTTGTCCTATCTTCTTATTGCCCCCATCATTTTATATTTTCATTGTTTATCCACAATGATAGTTCGAGCAGCGCTTCCATTAGTATATATAGGGAACCGACAATATATGGACTGGTGAAGGGGACTCGCACCAAATGCTAACAGGGCTCTGTGATTGAAACGGCCACGGAGTACTGGAAAGCGGACAAAGTTTAGGGAGCCCACAATGCTTTGAATTTCGTTTGTACAAGCGGATTTTCGCTTCAAAAACGGCATTTATGTTCAGGGCCAAGCATTTCTTTAATGGGAAGTACTTTTTGTTGGCATGAGGATACCAACAATTTTCCAGGTATTCTATGGCCCTACGAGGGGTAAGGATAGACTTAACATGATTGACCTGCCAGCCCAAATGTTCTAGAATTTGCACTGTTTTAAAGGCTTTTCGTGATAAAGGCCGAGGTTCTGATTTGCTAGGAGAAAAAAGTCTAAATTAACTAAAACTCGAAAGGTCTGGGCAACTCAATTGGTCAGAAATGACCTTAAGGCAAGCAGGTCCTCTGCAGCTGTTGAAAATCAGACTTTGAAACAAATTCAGACTCGCTGGCTGCGACAGGCAGATGGAAATAGGCGTTTGACAGATCTATTTTTACTAGCAAATCTGAGGGCTGAATGAACCCTGAAATTCGGTGAAATTTTCACCAACTTGAACTTTACGATCGGTAAGTATAGAATTAAGATTTGAATATTGGACGTTAAGATCAGTCGCTTTTTGGGATTAGGAACATCGGCGTGACAAAAACTAGGAGTGTAATATATAGCACGCCCGTCTCAATAATTCTTTGAATTGTTTCCTGCATTTGGCAATGCTAACGGGGGCCTTAGGTAAAACGAATTTCGAAACGATTTAATCAATTTTAATAGTGAGTGTGGAATATTTAATGATTCTCATCTTTCCAAAAATAAAAAATAAAAACTGACCCGCTCGAAAACTGTTGCAGTCAGAATTTCCTCTTTTGATTAAAGTCCCTGCGTGGGAAGTTTTGACCTAGTCGGGTAGTGATTTTATAGGCATTGGGGCCTTGGGGTCTCGGGCCCAGGCTACGCTGACGAGGCTTTCCCTGACCTTGGCTATTTGCAATTATTCTGGATGGGCGAAAGGGATCGCGCCAGCCCATTGGTAAAAAGTTAAAATTGCCTTGCGCAGGCAATTTTAAGAAAAGTCGATGTATATTCATAAAGCAGCTTGACTCGTCATAAATACCCTGTGTGTACCCTTTTTGAGCATTACTACCCAGATCAGCACTTGCTTGCGCCGCAGGCTTATTTTGGGTTGGCGTTCAGACCAGCGACAAAGTTTTTGTAAGAAAGGTCAAGGCATATTCATGAAGCAGTTACACTAGTCATAAATGCCCTGCGTGGGCCTTTTTTAGGAATAACTACACAGATTAGCACATGCTTGCGCAGCAGGCTTATTTTGGTTTGGCGGCAAGTCCGGCCAAAAGTTTTTGTAAGACGAGTCTCTGTTTGCCCTTTTTGAGCATTACTACATAGATTAGCACTTGCTTGCGCAGCAGGCTTATTTTGGGTTGGCGGTCAGACCGGCCAAAAAGTATTTGTAATAAAGGTCTAGGTGTATTCATAAAGCACTTAGACTAGTCATAAAATACCTGCATAGGCCCTTTTGTGAGCATTAATACACATTAGCACTTGCTTGCGCAGCAGGCTTATTTTGCGTGGGCCTTTTTTGAGCATCACGACATAGATTAGCACTTGCTTGCGCAGCAGGCTTATTTTGGGTTGGCGGTCAGACCGGCCAAAAAGTTTAGGAAATTTCACAGTGTTTTTCCAATAAAAGTTATGTGAGCTCGGGGTATCTTTCTTATGGACTCTTTGACACTTAGGCAGCGGGGGATACAATCTTGTCGGATAAGGTCAGCGCGGTGACGACATGTTAGTTGCAATCATTACAGATATATTGATTTAAACTCTCACGATTATCACTCGTACCTATTTCAAGACCAGTTTGTCGTTAAAGCATCATTAGGGATCTTATGAAAACTACCCTCCATAAAAAGATCTGATTTTATTTTCTAACGGCTGAAAAGACAGCTCATCAGCAGTACGAGACCATGCTATTAATGCGTCAAAAACATAAATTCTTTAATTAGTCATTTGTCTCGAGGCCTACAAAGGCCGGTTGGGAGCAGCAAAGCTTATGTACCTCTGAATATCGGACGCTTGTCCAGTTTTCGGAATCAAAATGTTGAACAGAGATTATAAGGTCAACATGAGCGGGCGAGTATTTTGGAACGGACGGTTCTTCTAAAACATATTTAAATACAACTTTAGTGTCAAACCATTTTCTTTAAGAACAGTGGGTTCAAATTTCTTCAGCCTTGTATATACGAGTATCTCGCTACTCAAGTTGCCCTCTAATTCATCTTCTTATTTGCCTGAGAAAGGTACATTACTCATGGATTGCAACATGTCACTAATACAGATCTGGATACCGCTAACCTTCTATGGCATCGTTACGCCGCCTTCGGCTCCCATGCCGGAGTAGGTATAGTCTTGAATCGGACGATGAGCTAGTGCTTGATGCACTAGATATGTCCGTCATTATTTTGCAAAAACTCTGCAAAATAAAATAAGATTAGTAACAAATTTTTATATTCGAACGGTAAAACCGTTAAGATTTTAAAATATATTTCACTTACAAATTCCAGGAATTTGTGACTGAACCGTACGTCTCGGTAAACGAGACACCAATGACGAGGGAGCGGGCATCCCTACCCTGGTACCCTGGTGGCACAAACGGGAAACTGATAGAGGGGGTAAAAAGAGTAGAGTATAGTCAAATCAGCAACCGTCACGTCATAGTAAACAAGATTGCCTCTCTCAAATATTAATGTAGGTTTCGAATAACGGTGCAGAAGCTTAATACGCTATCTATGATATTTAAGGTACTTTCCCTCGATGTGGCATCGCCGTGGGACGCCCTGTATATTGCCCAGGGAATTTAAAATATTTTTTACCACACACGTGCGGAGTAGCAATTTGCTATAATTAAGTGTACCTACAGATAAGTTATCTACTAACATGCATGTTTTCACAACGGACCTTTTACTTTTTTCTATACGTATATTTTTAATAAAAAAATATGTTTAAATAATAATAACACAATAAACTAATGCCCACCCCAGTAGTAATAAACAGTATAGATACATTTCTGAGACCCTAAAACCCTTTCTGCAAATGACCTCCATCATTACAAGTTTTGCTAAACTCTGAATTCGAATTAGATATCAAAAATGTAAACATATATTTTTGGATAGCTACGGAACCCTACACTTGAGCATGGCCCGACATGCTCTTAGTCGGATTTTATTTCGAAATCCGTTTTTTAATAATTACGTGATGTCTTTCTGGAAATCGTGATCATGTGCTGATTCGTGATATTTTGCTAAAACACTCCCCAAATTTAGCATTAGTACACTAATATATGTAGATTTTGTATTTCGACTTACAAATCAATTAGCTTCCTTAATTAATAGAAATGGACTCGATTATAACTACAGATGAAGACTGGGATTCGATCTCGCGGCGACATACAATTAACACTTTGAGCACGGGAAACTCCCGAGGGTAGTTCTCTGTGGGAGGTCCATTTTCGCTACAAAGCGGAAAAATCACGGGATCGGCTACGAGCGTAGCACGTAGCACTCGTCCGCAATGAAAGTGTTAAGTATGTGCTAAGCGTACAAGAACCATGGAAACTCAGCAGTACCTATGTTTATTATGGTCATGTCCATGTCATCACATTACTGCAGAGGCCGGGAAATAAGCCTTGGAGGCGGAATAGATATAGAAAGGCCGGATAGAAATATGAGGTCTGCAAGCTCTTATTCACGCCGAAGCTAGTATAGTGCTTTTCTCAAACATGCAATGGAAGGAAAATAAAACAATTAATTTGTTTATTTAATAAACAAAACACTCTTCTGTTTGACAAAGCCTAAATGGGAAACTTCCGAGACTATGTTTTGGGCACCTAATGACGACAGTTCATTGCATATTTGAACATATTCTGATGTTCTGTATACACATATTACGTATATTAGGCATTAATGGGAGTAATAAAGACTTGCCTCCAATGTCTGTGTGCATCTCGCATAACTATATTTAGGCATTTAATTGAGTATAAGATTATACGTATGTACTTACCTATATATCAACTGAACTCAATTCACAATGGTGTTAAAAAAACATTTGATAAAAAACGTTTTTTACCACTTGACTTGAATGTCACTTTAACATTAATATTCCTTTGTTTACATTTTTGATCTCAGATTACATTTCAGAGTTTAGGCTATGTTACAGAGAAGCAGTCGACAAATTGGATTTGGCCTTTAAATCTTGAATAATTTTATCAAATATTAGGAAACCCAATTTATTTTATTGATA